>PVKU01006947.1:0-95107 GCA_004027475.1 Anoura caudifer
AAATAGTCATGGGGATAAAAAGCACAGCATAGGGAATATAATCAATAATATTGTAGTAACTACAGATAGTGCTAGGTTGGTACTTGAAATATTGGGGGATCACTTTTTAATGTATATGATTGTCTAACCACCATGCTGTACACTTGAAATAATGTTGAATGTCAACTGTAATTGAAAAATAAAAAAAATAAAAAAAATTAAAAAAAACCATCTTCACAAAAAAACCTGAGTGTTTTTTAGAAGCTTTACTTATAAATAGCCAAAAACTGAAAACAACCCAAGTAGTTCCAATGGGTGAATGGTTAAACCATTGAATGTGGTACATCCATATCATGGAATATCACTCAGCAATTAAAAAATAACGAACTGATATGCAAATCTAGATAAATCTCCAGATAATTATACTGAGTGGAAGAAAGCCCATCCCAAAAGATTACATATTGCATGATTGAATTTACATAGAAATAGAGAACAGATTAGTGATTGCTAGGGGTGAAGGAGGGGTTAGAGGCAGGAGGGAAGTCAGTGCGGCTGTAACAGTGCCACTGGAAGAACCCTGTACTGATGGTAATCGCCTGCGTCAATGCCAGCGTTCTCACTGTCTCATCGTCCCACGGTGTTACTGGATGTTCTCACCGGGAGAAACTGAATAAAGGAGGCATGGGATCTCTGTCTTCTTTCTCACAAATAACAGTAATCAATGATGATCTCAAAATAAAAGGTTTAATTCTTTAAAACACTCAGTACAACTTTGTAAAAAGTGGCAAGAATAGATGCACAAACAGATTTGCCTGTTTTCAATAACACTACAACTAGAGGGAGATGGAGAGTGTAGGGGAGGGCAAGGATGGAAACTGGGGGCTCTCTAAATGTTCCATTTTACAGAATTAAGTTTCAAACCATGAAAATGTTCTCTATGATTTTTAAGACTACAGTTAGTAAAATAATTGTTACCAAAAATGGGGAAAAAATTACCTGAATAAAAATCTATTAATCTAGTTCTTTATGGTGTTAATGGCATAATCATAAGTAATGAATAATTGCAAATGATTTTAAGACACAGAATTTTGATTGAACATTCTAAAGACCATATATACACATGAACACAGAAAGTTTAATAAAATGTATTAGTTTTGTTATTGGTAGTATTGTGGGCATTTTATCATGAAACCACTATAAAATATTAAATGAAAGCACATGCAAAATTGTATTAATGTAGTTAGGAACCATGATTTTCAGAAGATTATTAAAAAAATCAAAATAGTTACATAAAAATCTTGTAATACAGAGGGGAGGGGAATAAGGGAGAAGAAGGGGAAGGGTCTAGTTAAGGAACATGTATGAAGGACCCATGGACATGGACAATGCTGGGGGGATTAACTGTGAGGGAGGAGGGCAGGGGAGAGCAACAGGGGAAATATTGGGACAACTGTAATTGAACAATAAAAAATAAAAATAAAAGGTTCATTAAAAAACAAGTAACCATTTAAATTGGAAATATAAATATGCTTTCACAATTTACTATCTTATAATAAAATGGGTATTCCCTAATTATGTCCACTTAAAGGGCCTAGAAGCAACACTATCTCACTGTAGAACCTAGATTATCATTTCTAATACCATTCTTATCATTAAGGGAAGTAGAAATTCTTAGAAAATTCAGTGATTTCAGGTTGGGGGCAAGTTATTTTGCTATATCTGAAAGCAAGGATGCTAGGTAAGATTTCTGAACACATGTCAAAAGGATTCAGGAGCACCTTGAATAGTTCCCACAGGCCAAAACTAAAACAACTAGAATATCATAAAGAATAATGATTGCAATTGAACCAAACATATTAAATATATAAAATTCCACGAGGTCAAAATCATGTCCAAAATAATGGTACTGATCACCTTTACACATTTGTAGAGCTCCACGCCATCATTGTGAAAATTTACAAAAGGAAGGTTCATGCATGTATTCTTTCTTTCCTTTAACAACTATGTTTTAAGGCAACCAAATAATTGATAAGGAAAAGATCCTCTTTATACAACAACCACAGGTAACAAATGCAAAGACATGGTAGAATTATAAAATCATCATTTTGCAACTCCTAATGAAATAATGGCTCAAGGCAATGGTTATTCATGGCTGCTAAGACATAAGAGGGAATGCTCTTTGAAAAGTTTAGAAACACATTAGCAAAATGCAATATATAGAATTTTGTGGGGATGATCCTAATGCAACCTAACCAATAATTCAAAGATATTTTGGAAACAACTGGGGAAAACCAAATATGGAATGGGGGTTACATAATAAAAGGGAATTGCTGTCAATTTTTTCATTATAGTTATGTTTAAGCTAATCCCTGATCTATTCATGATACCTGATTCATTTATGAATAAAAAAATACAATGTCTGGGATTTGCTTTAAAATATTCTATCAAAAAAATAGCAGAGAATAGATGAAACAAAATAGCAGTGTGTTGCCGACTGAAGGTAGGTTTGGGTGATATAATGAATCCTGTATGAGCCTGTCTACTTTTGTGTGTTTCAAATTTTCCACAGTAAGTTTTTTAAAAAGATCATGTAAGTTTCATTTATTCACTTATTTGATAAATTGAACACAGTCTTGCAGACCAAAATAAGTAAAACACAATCCTTTATCCCAAGGAGCTCACAATCCAGTAGTGTCAGAATTAAGAGCTAACATGCAATGAAGTATTACAGTTGCTTAAATCAGCACATCACAGTTACAGTGGGGCTGTGCAGGAAGGGAAAAGACAACCCCCGGAGAGGTGCATATGGACTTCACAGAGGAGGTGACACCAGATCTGCCTTTAAGAATTTACAGGGGTTCACTTAGTTGACGAGGAAAGAAAGTCATTCAGAGTGACTGTAATAAACCATGTTTATATAGCACTTTCTATATTTTAAGCATTGTTCTATGCTACACATATTTAAAACATTACATCCTCAAAACAAACCTGAGAGGTGTATTAAATTTAGGACATATTCCCATTATACAGATAAAACAATTGGGGCATAAAAGGTTAAGTAATCTGACCAAGACCACATACTTGTAAGTGACAGTGATAGTGAGTCCTTCAACATTACACAGACTTCCTCTTCAGTAGAAGGGAGGCATGTGTCCAGAGGCAAAGAGGCATGACATGTAACAGTGTACTAGGAAACTATCAATCTTGCAGTGATACATGGTGTGAGGTGGAAAAATCAGGAGGGTACACAGCAGGAAATGAAAGAAGATGGATGGGTCATCAAAAGACAGACCATGAAGGGCTTCGCATATCAAGTAAAGGGTTTATACCACTTTCAAGTAAGAAACTGCAAACTAGCAAAGGGTTTTCAACAGTGGAGTGGCATATATTGATTCGTACAGTACAAAAATAACTTAGCTGTGGTGAGCAGAATGGACAAGAGGTGAATCAATAAAGGAGGCTGAGAATTCTGTTTCAAAGCAAGTGTATTGGCTCAAGAGATAGATTGCGAGGGTCAGAATGAGGGCACTGTTGATAGGTTTAAATGAAAGAACAGATTCCAAAGAGATTCAAGAGGAAGAAGTCACAGAGTTTGGAGAACAGTTCCAGATGGGAAGCGATGGGATGGGAAGGGAGAGAAAATAGTGTCTCTCAAGTTGCAGACTTGAGGGCTGGGGAGGGATGCCAATAATGGTGACTGGGACACCAAAGGAGGGAGGGCTTTGTGACAAGCCAGAGCTCACGTCTGACCAGGCGAGTCTGTTGGCACTCTAACGTGCATGTAATGACTCTGAATCTCAGAAGACAGACGTGTACTTGGGAGACTTCAGCATACTGGCAATATTTAAAGCCATAAAAACAAATGAGATTCACCCCAGATACCCCCTAGCCCCCCAAAAAAACACAAAAGTGTTTTGCAAATTTATTCATCTACCACCTTCAGGACTTTTACCATGTTACGGTATCCTGTGTACCATTGTTTAATAGTTTTCTTTGAACTGATATTTTTTTACTTAAAAAAAAAAAACTTTATATCACTACCATAAAAAGACAACTAATATTATTTGGCATACTAAATTAAAAACTGACCATAAAGATAAAATTTAATGGTGTGTCAGTGAAGGTTCATAGATTGGAACAAATGTACTGCTCTGGTGGGGGAGGCTGTGCATGTTTGTGGTGGGCTAGAGGTATTTTGCTATGAACCTAAAACTGGTCTAAAAATAGCCTCTAAATAAAATAAAATGAATACAATTTTAAATATTTATATTTATTTTCCAAAACTACTACCTGTCATATTTCAGCACATGCCTCAGCTCCTAAAAGTTGTTCTTTCTTAGCAATATTATGAAGATAAATTGCCACTATCAAAAATAATACAAATTAAAATAAAGTTACAATTGAATTTTCATCATGTGATGGGATATTATTTGATGCACAGTCTATGAGTCACCTAAAGTCATCTCCTATGCTACCTTTAGAACATGACCCACAATTTGGGAAAATTCTGTTTTACAGGAGAGGCAAAGGAAGTGGGGCCAGGTGGATGTTCCAAGGTGAACCGTAGGAAAGGAAAAGAACTGAATCAGTGGCCACAGAGTAAAAAGTGTCCAATTATCCAGAACAGTGTCAAATAGTACAGGAAGGTTAATTCTGGGTTTTATGGAGGCACATTGAGGATGGTCCTGAAGAGTCTAGATTATAATTAAAGGAAGAAGCAAAGAGTCACTTGCTTCCTTGCTTTATATAGATAGCTACAGGAGCTCAGTGAAGCTAAAAGATCTATAGTTGCTGCTGCTTAAATTAGCATAAGTTAGCTAATTTGAACCTAGACCTAGCATTCTTTTTCCTCCAACATTTAGTCCTCTCCTCCCTGTACCCTGCACCAATCCACCATCCTCTTGCTGTGCCTAATGGCACAGTAAAGAATGCACCATGAATGCACAGTGTCAGATCCCTTATCTGTGGGGACTATTCGTGACTGACCAAATTCTTTCAACCAACAGGGTGTCTCCTGCAAGAAGGGCAGCATGCCCAGACCCACTCCCAGTCATTAGGAGCCAGAGGCAAGACAGGCAGCAGAAAATGTGACAGTGGAGTGAAAAATCATGGGGCAGATAATTAAAAAAAAAAAAAAAAGGCTTTAACTTACTATGACTCCACACTATTCTGCTTACTTCAAATAAAAACTGAGAGCCTTAAATCACTATGCAGACTCTACTATGGGTATGCATTTGCGTAAGTGTTAGCTTCCTCTACTGTTCCAAAGGGTGATTGATCTTCCACCCCATCAGTTCTTCACACCTGACTCCTTTTAATATGGGGTCGAAAACAATTCTTGTTTGTAATGTGTGGTTGACAAGTAACACTAGGCAAAAAAAAAAAAAAAATTAGCAAATCTAAAGGACTTCATTTGTATTTTGTCTCACTACTCTCTTGACAATATTTTGTTTATTGCTAAATCCATTACACCATATGTTTCACCTACATTAAGTATCCTAAACATACACAATTACCTTTCAAATACATATACTTATGTAACTACTTTAGGAATCGATTTGTGTAGAATTTTGGGGAGTTATAATTTCTTAGACTCAACAGTTTTTATTCTAAATAGGCTTTAGTATTTTTAAATTTCCCTCCCACTAAAAACATCCCCAACTTAATATATAAAATATATGATAAACAGATGTGAATTGAGCAACTAGAATTCTGCAAAGCACCATATCTTCCTAATGTCCAAACTTCAATTTAAAACTTAAACACAAATATAGACAGCTATTTTCACAAAGATTTGAGCATTGTGCATAATCAACAAGGGATAAGAACTTTTGTTCTATCAACTACATAGAAGAAACAGTTACATTGAAATGAAATGCAATGCCCATTCCAGTATAGAGCAGAATCTCTAAAAAGTTGTAGGACGTAATGGCATTTTGTAATCTAAAGCAAAGAGTTTAGCCCAACAAGCATGAAGTTAGTATATTTCTAAGTAACAAAATTATTATAAGAATATGAAAAGCACCACTGCCCTGAACAATGAGAGAGAAAGGAACAAAGACAGAGAGAAAGAGTGGGGAGGAGAAGAAAGGAAAATGGGAGGGAGCGGGGAGGGAAGAGGGGAGGGAAAGCTTCAAGCCGTAGCTCTGTCATTGGGCTCTGTGTGTATTCCTCCGCTGTCTTCCCTTCTCACCATTGCTTCTTGACACAATCCATTATTGGTTTGGGGAGGAAGGGGTTATATTGTCTTCTCTCTACACCATGAGCTCCTCATAAGCAGAGACTCTATCACTTTTATGTCCCCTGTATCTGGCATCTAGCATGAATAAGATGCTCAACTAATGTTTGTTGCATGATTAATATGACCTTTTACTTAATGGGGAAAAAATCATATTGCCTCCAGCATTAAAGATATTATCTTCTGATAAATCATTCTTTGGCTACAACTGAGAATGATCCTTGAAATTAATAGAGGACACAGCATTCACTGCTATTCTTTATATAAGCAGCTGCCTTAGTTAGGTTCCAAAAGCAGGTCCTGAGAAGGATATTTGTGTGCAGGAAGTCAGTCGGGGAATGTTCTAAGGGAAAAACAGTGATGGAGTAAGGGCAGCCGGATTGCACAGGAGAGTTGAACAGCATAACTGGTGCCACAGAGGCCTCAGCTGGTCCCCATAGGAACTCTGGAGTAGGGATGGTCCTTTTGAATCAGACCCTCGGACCCCTTCCCAGCCCAATCACTGGGAAAGGGCTGCCTGGGGGGAAGGAGAGGGGTGAAGTAATGCTGGTGGAAGCAGCTCCCTTCTGGAGAGGAACCCAGCTGTGAGCCCTGAAGAGCCAACAGCTCTGGGAATGACCAGACTCAAAGAGGGACCTGGGTGATGCCGCACAAGCAGCCAAGACCATGAAGTTCAGACACACACTCAGAAGTTCAAACCTCAGAGTATATGAAAATAATATACAGACCTGGGACTCTAGCAGTGATCTTTCTAATAGAGGCTAAATATATACAAAGGCATTGACAGGGTGCAAACCCATGTAATCAGGTCTCTTGACCGCAGCTGTCAATCTGTCACAGTCTGTCACTTCAGTCACTTAAAGTAAAATTACTGCAGACAGGAGAAACTGGCCTCCCATTGAACTATAGGAAAGCTCAATTGGTAACAGTCATTTAGTCCAAATTGTCAGATTTCTCATAACTTTCACAGTCTAAAGCTTATTGGGTTCACTTAGAATAAGGATGCCTAGCAGGAGTGATTAAAAAGCATTCATTCAGAAAGCATTCCCGGACTCATCACCATCTGGTCAGATCTGATTCTTATACAATCAAGGAAACTCCGGCTGGAGACTCCACGGGGAGAATTCTGCTGAGGCTGCCAGTTAGCATTTGTAACGGCAGTGGGGAGTAAGTGTGATGTATGACAGGCACCTTGGGCCAGGTACCCAAGCATCAGACCCACTCCGGTTACTCTCCTCCCATCAAATCCAGACAGATGGGAAGATGCATCATGGTGTTTGAAAGCTCCTCTGTGATAAAAGGGAGAATGTAGGGATTTTTTTTTTTAAGGGGAAAAATGAAAGGGAAAAAAAGGACTTGAATGCTGAGCAGCATGCCTGCTTCATTCTGCACTGGTGGGCAGCGTCCTCTCTCCAGCAAGGAATGCCAAGGCTATTTTTCAAACATCCCAGATGCCTCCCTGCATGTGAGACTTCCTAACCAATTTTTCAAATTAAGCGCAACCCTGAAATCTGGCTGCTCTCTCAATCTGCCTTGAAAAAATGTCAGCAGTTTTGATACCTGCCACATTTTATTAGCTGCAGGGTTAGGATTCCCACAGAACAAAGCTACAAATAAAAGCTAAAGAGAATTAGGAAGGAGAGAGCATGCTTTGCCAGGGCGCTAACTCCACAGAACTCACCATGGAGGATGAGAAGACCTGCTGCGGTGAGACTCTTAGAGAAAAGAAACAACAAATCTCACCCCCAAAAATCCCAACTACAACTCTGAAAAGCTTTCCAACCCGACGTTTCATACTGGTAACAAGTCAAAACATCAATTACGTTTACATTAATGAGACTGAGCATTAAGAGAGCCAAGTAAATTAAAATGCCTTCCTGAACTTCTCCAACCTTCAAAGATTTTATTCAAGACATTTAGCAAACTCCAAACAAGATGATACGTGAAACAGGCTAATTTGACAATTCTTTGGCATTTGTTAGTACTCATGGATAGTACTCAGGTAATCTTCCTATGGAAAGATTTTCTATGGGCTATAAATGCCCGGAGTTGAGAAAGAATTGGCCATTTGTTTTTTATCTTTCTTCCCAGTTTTGGTGGGTGATTGAAAGACTTGTCAAGTATTTAATGACAGCACCCTGGCTACAACACAGCCATCATCAGCAAAGCCAGCTATTCACAGCTTTCAAATCAAATCCTCTTTACCTAATATGTAATTTGTATAGCACATTTCCTTCACTATGTTTTCATATTAAAAGCCCTTACTCTGCAGACCAAGTATACGTTGCAGGGGACAGCCATGATTCAGAGCAGTGGTTCTCAACCAGGGGCAATTCTGTCCCCATGGGACATTTGGCAATGTCTGGGGTTAGTGCTGGCTGTCACAACTGGGGGAGGGAGACTGGGGGTGCTAAGAGCACCCAGTAGGTAGAGTCCAGGTGTGCTGCTTCCATCCTACAATGCACAGGACCGCTCCTACAACAAACTATCACTAGTGTCTGCAAGCTCTGATTCAGACCTGGCAAAGCAGCTCATCTACGCAAAATACACAAATAAAAGGCAAGAGGGCTTTTCTTCACTTGAAATCTGCTGAGCAGGTCTATTTTAAGATCTTGTACTATACATCAGCATCTGCATTGTCTTGTAATGCAAAATATAAAGAATTAAAGTGCCTGTGTTTCTACTTTCTCTGATCCCTGCCCAGGATACTTCTCTCTTCAAAAAGGGAAAACTGTTCCACTGTTTCACAGGAACCCTGAACCCTCACCCCCAATTTAGTGACTGGTTCATGCTTTTTACTTTGCCTTGTTTCATAGACATGCTATAAACAGAGGGCAGACTTTCCACCATTCAAAAATGTGTCTACATGTCTGAAGAAGAGAGACTCTAGAAGATTGATACTGCACCCTTCCTTACCCGGGGAGCCCCTTCGTTCTGACTTAAATACCTTCACCTTAATTCATGTTACCAATTTGTCTTTAGGTATTTCCCCCTAGGTATCTTTCCACCTTCATAAAGTCATAATGGCCATAAATGGTCATAACTCATTTATTTGCTAAAAACAGCTGTTTTCCTCAACCTCATTTCCTCTTTCACTGTTGTCAGTCAGATCAGCACTTAAACCTTCTTTCCTTCAGTTCCTGTATTTAGTCAGTTATCAGGTTCTGTATGTTTTCACGTTGAAGCACCTCTTCCACTCCCCCTTGCACTCTAATGATGACATTATACTGTGTCTCTAGGACTCCTAGACCTTCTCTGCTGTTCCTTTTCCTTCCTACACCATCCCAACTACACCTTCTATATACTCTTCTTCGTTAAACCTCGTTCATTTTTGTCTACTTGTATTCTACTCACATAAGACTTAAGGAGGTGGCACCGTACAGTGGATTGCATAGGTTCCTCCAGAAATTCACATCCATGCCAAACCTCAGATTGCGACCTGTTTGAAAATAGGGTCTTTGCAGATGTCATTAGCTAAGATGAAGTCAAGCTATGTTGGGGTAGGCCTTAAATCAAATGACTTTTGTCCTCATAAATGGGTGAGAGGACACTCAGAGACACACACAAAGAGGAAGGCAGTATGAAGACAGGGCCAGAGGTTAGAGCACAGGTGGTAAACACAAGGCCCGCGGGCCGAATCCGGCCCAGCACCTTATTTCTACCCGGCAGAGCCGAGCTCCTTGCTCCTAGTTAAGGAGCACATTTATACAGTCCTAAAATTACATTTGGCCCTTTGAAGGCAACCATGAAGCTGATGTGGCCCCTGGTGAAAATGAGTTTGATGCCCCTGGGTTAGAAGTATGCATCTATAAGCCAAGAAATGCAAAAGTTGCCAGCAATCACAAAAAGCCAGGAGAGAAGCATGGTTTTTCTCTCAGAGCCTCTAGAAGGAAACATCCTTGTCAACATCTTGATTTTGGACTTCTCATCTCCTGAGAAGAGAATAAACATCTCTCGTTTGGAGTCTCCCAGTCTGTGGTCATTTGGTACAGCAGTCCTAGGACGCGCAGGTAGCCATGAGAATGTGGCTCACAGTTCTCCGGTGACAGGTGGCATAACTGACCAAAGACCCCACCCAGCTGCAGCATTCTGATATTCCGAGTGGAATTTACCCCAAGGCCATGATCCCGACAGTGCTCCAATCAGTGACTGAGCACAGCAGGTGGACAAAGTAGCCCAATTCCTTTGACTTGAAGACTGCCACAGCCTTGCCACACTGTCCTTGGACTGACCATGGCCTGGGGCCCTGACACCCAACCTTCTTTCCCTTTGTTCTTTTTTTTTTTTTTTTTTTTTTTTTTTGGAATCAGCTTTATCTGGAATCAGCCATCATAGCCTGACAGCCCTCTAACCTTCCCCAGCTCCCTTCCTATTTTTTCTTTCAAGTGTTTTCTTGATAAAATCTGCATACATTTAATTGTATCTTGGTATCTACCCCCTTGGGTAACCCAGGATAACTTACAAAAATCTGATTTCCATTTTAAATAGATGTCTTTACCTGATTTCTGGAGAATAGATTCAAATTTGTCAAGACTGGAATATAAAGTACAAGTAAGAAGCTAAGGTAGTGGCTAAAGGAGACAGACTATGCCTTGCAGTACATCAGTGGTGGCAGCAGATGCAGGGGTCAGATCCAAGATATTCTTTGGCAGCAGAAGTTGTAAGACTCGGTGATGGATTTATGTGAGGATGTGGGAGAAACTGGAATAAAAGTTGATTTCCAGCAAAGTGAATGCAAGGATATTGGTGGAATTCACTGAGATGCAAAAGTCTGGGGGAAGAGTAGACCCAAAACTAAAAGATTAAAAGTTCAGTTTTAGATCTAAAGAGAGATGTCAAAAGAGGAGTTAGCTATAAAAGTATGAAGCTCAGAAGACTTCTATATGAATTTGGGAGATATCAGAATATAATGTTGAAAGCTAAGGAAGTAACTAGAATCATGTAGGAAAAAATGCACAAGGGTAGTCATGAGGCATTCTGAAATGTAAAGATCAAGAAGACAAAGAAAAATTGGCAGTGGCTAGTAAGAAGGAACAACAAGAGAAATAGAAAAGTGTGAACATGATGTCCGTAAGCTAACAAAAGGGAGCATTTTGAGTTGGACGGGAAGGTCAGCTGGTCGAATGCTGCCAGGACTACAGGGGAGAGGATTTTCAAATGTTCTTTGGCTCTGCAGACAGGGAGTCATTGGTGATTTGCCCTCTAGTGGGGTGCTGAGAATGAACACAAAATAGGGGTGATCTGACTCAGGGAGCCTGAGACCTCAGGTTAAGATGACTCTGAGTTAGGGAATCTTTTTGCCCAAACACATAGCACTGGGAAAAAAATTAATTTCACAATAAAAAAAAGGTATAATCAAGGGGATTTCCATTTAGTTTAGTATTTAATTTATACTTTAAGCACTTTCACAACTCTGCCTTAAAAGTTTCAAAAATATCATTATATCCATTAACAAAAAACAAGATAAACTTCTGTGTGGACCAGAAGGCCAACAGAAACATGCAATAATAACGGGGACTGAAACGATGCATACATTGGCTCAGGAAACAGAAGAAACCAAGGCAGGGCAGAGGCATAAGCCCTGTGAATACACCACGTTCCGAGCTCTCGGCACTGCAGGCAGATGCTTGCTACAAGAAGGCAGGGCTACTATTTAATTGGTGTTCATTGTAGTGACCCCACCCACTTTTGAAATATGGAAATATTTTGTACTACTCAGTAAACAGCTTCTATCCCAAGTCCACCACATGATGCTGTTTTAAGTATTTTTATATAAAAGAATGAGGAGAAGGGAACAAATTCTTAAATCATCATCATGTCATCTCTTTGAACGTCTCTCTCATTTTACTACATTCTTTAGCCCATTCTGGTAAAACCCAGCTCTCCACTTTCCTTCCAAAACCACCAGCACAGCCTCTCCAACTTCATTACAAACAACATCATTCATCATGTTTAGGTTCCTGTAGATGCCTGACCATAACCTTAGTCTCTACTGCCATCTCACTTGGAAATGGATGGCCTTTTACAAGAGAAAAGAGATTATTAGAGTTTCTTAGACATAAGAGATAAAGACTATCAGTTTACTTTAGCCTAAAGGAGATTATATTCAGGTATAAAGTCCATGAAAGTTTTAAAATACTAATATGATGTTCAAATTAAAAAACTCAATATAATAAAATTACTCTCTAGAGACAAGGGACTAAAAATAAAATATAAAGTTTATCTGGAACAACACCCTGTACTGTATAATGAGTAAAAAAAAAATTATCAAGAAAATGTATTGTGCATTTTTTAATTTGTGTAAAATCTATAAACACATGCCTCTACCTCAGAATTAATATAGATTTCTGTGTATTCAGAGACTGGAACTAAAATACACATTAAAAGATTCTGGAGGTACTCTCCCCAAATGAAACCTGAGCAAAGAAGCATCAAAGCACTGTCACTGTGAATTCTACTGTGACCACCTAATACACCAATTATCATCGAGAGATTTGGGGATCCATACAAAGGCATGGGTTACCCTGACCCACAAAGAGAGCACTGGACATTTCTGTTCACAGGAGTGAAGTACTTACAGACACAGTGCATATTGCAGAAATACGCCAGCCACCTGAAGAAAGGACATGCAGACCACAGAGAAATACATTTTAATATAAATAACTCTGCCTTAATAAAATACCAAGGGCCAAGCAGCTTTCAGGTCAGGGTTTAAGATATCAATGAGGGCCATCTATACCTACAAAAACTAAATCAATCTTCAGAATATTCAAAAGGTGCATGCTCTATTTTAGGCATACAAAATAGGGAAGAAGGATTTTTCACCTGGACCTCAGGGGCACCTGGCAGCCGGCAAATCAGAGTAGTGATGGCCTGACCCCACACATGCTCTGAGCTCTATACACTGGGCAGGCATTTGCTGGGGTGCAAATTATTTACAATGGCCTCCAAAGGCTCTGGAAAATTGGTGTATTTCCTTAAACATAAAGAAATCCTGGAACACGTATTCTATGAAATAGGAGCTAAGTAAAGGTATATTCTGAATAGTAAAGGGTGCTTTAATTGGGAAACACACTCCCCCACAGATGCATTCTTGCCAACACCAAATGAAACACCGGATTCTAATTATCCAGTTCTGTAGTTCTTCCTTGTTACTTTAGACTCTAAGAACATGAATAGCAACATTTAAATGTAAACACTGAAAATAGACAATGGTGAAGGCCTCATCATTTTCATATATCTTCACTAAGTGATGAGACACCCAAGAAATCCATAATTAAATAACTACTCTGTATCGACTCCATCTTCTAAAGACTCTGAAAACTATTAAAAACTTTCAAAGAGCGACGACAATGCAGCCACTGTAGCTTCTCACTGAAACTCAGTTGTAAGAAAGCACTACAGTGACCTTGGCATTGTTTCAGAGCAAGAGAAAAGGAAACCATTGATCTGTATTAACCAGTGAATCAGTGGTGAGAATGCTTTCCACAGCAAGTAATGCAATACTTGTTCATTCGAAGCTTAAATAATAAAGATTATCTCATTTCCTCATGTGACAAGAAGTTTGAAGTAGTAATTCTAGGATTGGTTCAATAGTGCAAATATGCCCAGGCCACTGGTTCCAAGAGGTCATTTGCTTACCCTTCTCCTTACAGCCTCAAGGTGCTGGCTGCCATCTCCCAGAGAGTTGAGGTGGGAACACGGGGCAGGGAACAGGCTTCAGGTTGTGGTGCCCAGAACAGAAAGGAGAAGGGCAGAAAAGTTCTCTTCCCCATGCAACTCTCCCTGTTATAAAGGAGACAAGCCTTTTCCTTAAACCCTCTGCAGCAGAATTCCCATCACTTCTCATTGGTTAGAAATAAACCACATGCTCACCCTTAGACCAATCCATGGCTCGGAGACTGGCATTGCCACACTGGATTAGCAAACGAGCTTCACCTGGGGCTGGTTAATTGCGGCCTGAACGGAATCAGGGTATCGTTAACAAAAAAGAAGGGAGAATGTTGGTACGAAACAAAAAGTGTCTGCCACAGCTCTGCTTTTTATACCAAAGGTCAAAACATTTGGCTCAATTGGACATTTCTTAAAGAGTCATTTCTCTTTTTTTCCCAAAGTAATGCAGAGTTTCCATTTTGCAATTATAAGCAGAAACTCCCTGGCTGAGCTCCATGCTGGCGTAATAAAGCTAAGAGACAGGGGCTTGTGAGTGTTCCAATGTACTGAGATCCCCAGTCATAGGAGACCCCGTGGATTCCAGTCAGCACCCTGAACTTCCCCAGAAAGGCAAAGCTATTACTTCAGACTCTGGAACACTGTGTTATGGTGAAAAATGAAGCTAACCAGAACACATGGAGATTAGTTAAGTCTAATTCTGAGCAGTTTTCTAGAGTAAGCACAACCTGTTGCTATAATCTGATCAAGAGGTATTGAAGGTGAGGCTAATTGTAGCAAAGAATTTCTGTGCTGGCAAGTTAAACACTAATTAATCCCCAAAATGGAATGTCTGGTTTAGGTTACAAAAAATTAATAAATATCATCCCCTAGGACTCAAAACCTAAACCAGAAATAAATGGAGGTAAGGTTTAAGAGATTTATTCTACCTTTTGTCACACTGATTTTCTTATTTCAGGTTGGCTTGAATGCTTTGTGAGTAGCCCTATTACGAGAATTCAGTAGTGTTATTTCCGGCAGGTCCTGAGGTTTTAAATTTGAAATTCTAAGCACAGGTCTGGTTTTTCTGTATTATGAGCTAATTCATTCATAGATACTGACCTAGAGTCAATCATTTCAGGTGCCTAAGATAAGAGGTAAATGAAAGCGGTCTTCAAAGCCTATTAAGGACACAGAGATGCAAACAATTACCAGTGATGTTCAAGAAGAAATAGTTTGGAAAAGAGAGCATAACACCTAGTACTCTATACTCAACATGGGCTTTGGAAGCACACAGGGTTGGCTCGGGTCCAGGCTGGGCCGCTTACTAGCTGTGTGACAGTATATACATTGCTTTCTCTCTCTAAACCTTAAGAAAATGAGATATTTTCCACCTACAAGGGAGGTTTTAAGAATTAAATAAGATGGCAAATGAGAAGTACCTGGCATAATAACCTACACAGAGAAGAAGCTAGACAAACGTTCTTCCTCTCTTCTTTTGCCCCTCTCTCTTCTCCACGCAGAGAGCAGGTCAGGCTACTCTGGAGGGTACAAAGCTCCAGAACTGGACGCAGTGGACCAGGGCTCAACTACCACCAATTAGCGCTGGGAGAGACATCTTTACTCCCATGTTCACTGCAGCGTTATTACAACAGCCAGCATATGGAAACAACTTAAATGTTTATCTGTGGATGAACGGATAAAAAAGGTGTTGTATATATGCACACACAAATACAATAAAATACTATTCCATCATAAAAAAGGAGTATTGCCCTGGCTGGTGTGGATTGGTTGGTTGGAGCAACGTTCATACACCTAAAGGTTGCAGTTTTGATTTGTGGTCAGAGCTCCTCCCTAAGTTGTGGGTTCAGTCCCCGATTGGGACCAGCACAGGAGGCAACCAATAGGTCTTTCTCTCTCATACTGATGTTTCTCTCTCTCTCTCTCTCTCTCTCTCTCTCTCTCTCTCTCTCTCTCTCTCTCAGCAATGAAAAATGTCCTTGGGTGTTAAAAAAATGATATATTGCCATTTGCAACAACATGCATGGATCTGAAGAGCTTTGTACTAAGTGAACTAAGTCAGAGAGAGGGAGGCAAATACCAAATAATTTCACTTATATGTGGAGCAAACAAACAAAATGAAACCAAGCTCATAGATACAGATTTTATCCAGGGTGCTTACATTTCCTAGGCACTTGGTTATCATGCCACCATGTCCCAAAGCACATGTGGTTTGGAGCCACACACTGCACAGCAGGGGGCAATGGGAAACCATTATCAAATAAGCACATTAAGCCTGAAACACTGCTGGAGACAATGATGAAACTGAAGCTGTTCTACTCTGAGTATATCATGAGAGCACAGGGTTCTTTGGAAAAGACCATGATGCTGGGAAGCTAGAAGGCAGCAGGAAATCAGGAAGACCAAATGTGAGATGGGGTGACTCCGTAAGAGAAGCCATAGGCGTGAGCCTGCAGGAGCTGAGCAATGGGCTGGTGAGGACAGGGCTCTGTGGACACCACTCATTCATACACTTGTCAGGAGCCTGAGCCACCTCAACAGCATATAACACAACACCCATAGACACAGGGAACAGATTGGTGGTTGCCAGGGGGAGGGGAGAGGGGGGCAAAATAGGTAAAGGGAGTGAAATGGTACAAACTTGCAGATATAAAATAAAAAGTGATGGGTTGTAATGTACAGCATGGTAACCATAGTCAGTAATACTGCATTGATATTTGGAAGTAGCCAAGAGTCGATATTGAAAGTCCTCTTCACAAGAAAAAGAATTCATTAACTGTGTGAGGTGAGAGACGTTAACTATACTTACTGTGGTGATCACTTCACAATGCACACAAATATTGTATCATATTGTACACCTGAAACTCATGTTGTATGTCAATTATACCTCAATATTTAAAAATTAAAAATACAGATAAAAAAGAAAAACTATGTTAATTTATATATACATATACATATGTGTGACATATATTTAACCATTTTATATATATATACACTCACATTATATGTGTGTGTGTATATATATATATATAATGGTTAAATTCTGTTGGCCATTGTTTAGAGATGTGAAGCTTCTACTGCCCAACTATCTGTTAGAAGATTCCCCCAAGGCACCCCCCTGGAGGAGAACCTTGGCTGGCCTAATTCCATCTCCGCCAACATCCCCACAATGGTGTGTGGCCTTCTACTCAGGAATGCACCTGAGGTAAATATGTCACTTTTTACAATAAGATCTCAGCCTTGCCCCCAGTGTAGCTCATGAACATGAGAGGCAATGCCAAAATAACACATCATTCCAGTGCCTGTCAGGGCCATAGCTCTAAATTCTCAGCTCCCAAAAGCTATCAAAAGGTTGAACAGAAAACAATATTTACGGAGGATTGCCTGAAGCAGGTGCCACCTAACCTCTCCTCAGGGTTCCTTAAGGTTTATCCTGAAGTAACTTAGACCACTCAAGAGAGCAGCTTGCCTGCACGCCAACACCGTGGCCTCTGCAAACCAATGAGACTGAATTGACATTGAAGACCTAGATTGAGGGAGGTTGTAAGAAAGAGCTCAGTGAAGCTCATTGTTTTTGTCAAAGACATGGTTCACTTTGGTGCACTGTGTCTCTTTTCTCAGTAAAATATACAGCTGTGTCCCTCTGGTCAACATTTATGACACAGAAATGAAGGCTGGCACTATGGCCATATTTTTTCATTCACTGCTAGACATTTTAAAGATGAGTCCAGCTCAGTGTTAGAAATACTGGGTGCAGGGAGGGAGGTGGGGAGGGTTTGGCGGGTGGGCTGGGATGGGAGTAAAAGACAGATAACTGTACAAGAACAACAATTAAAATTTTTTAAAAAAGAAATACTGTGTGCAGGAGGACTAAAGGGTCCACCTCATGAACAAAACTCCCTGTGGTCACGTGACTTTCCTTCCTTTATTTTATGATGTACCATTTTTCTTATCCTTGTTAATATTTCATCTCACTGTTTATATTATTGCTACTTTTGAAAAGATGAGATATAAATAAATTCAAAACTGCAGATACATCTGTGGATTACTGATTGGTTTCCTTATGGGGCATATAAAGCAAATGTGCTCCTTGTCCTCTGGCCAATGCAAAGTTCTAGCTCAAGCATGCAGAAAAGAATGAAACAGACAGCCTCTTCAGGCTATAGTTTCACTATCACCCTATACAATTTTTGCCAAAATTATAGGTCTCAAAAGTTAAAAATAGAGATTTCTTTTTAAAACATGTTTTTTCTATGAGTATTCAGACTATTAGTTTTTATTTTGGTTTACTTGCAATGGAAGAAAAATCACAATTTTGAATCCAAGAAAACTACTTGGAGATACTGAGATGGGAGAATAAGAAGCTAGGAAAACTCCTGTCAAGTGGAGTAGGGAAACTGAGAGAGAGAGCTGAGCACACTGACAAAGCAACTTACAGCCAGGTGCAGATGGTCACCAGGGCAGAAGGTCCTGAGTGCCTGGCAGGGGCCAAAACTGGGAACACAAGGACTTCACCCCCAGGGTAATCTTCCCTCCCCTGGCCTTTCCTCCCTGAAGAGAGCATCGGGGCCTCGGTTGTATTTCAGCTCCAGGCCCAGAAAAGCAGCAAAAGCAGGTGGGAAGCCCAGAACCAACTGCAATGACTAAAGACCCCTTGTCCTGGCACTGACCAATCAGCAGTGATGGTGACTCCGAAAGGACACACCCAGAGAACTGATGAACGTTCAACTGAAACTATCCCCTGAGACCTCCCATGAGATTCCCCCTTCAAGACAGAGATAAAAGCCTCAACGAAAAGGAACAGGCCCACACTCTTCTTCTGGGGAGCAGCCTGGACCATTCCCTTTTCCTTGTTCCTCCACTTCTTTCCCCACAGGCACGTGTATCCTCAGGTAATAAGCAGCTGGCAGCTTGTCCCAGGCTAATCCTCTGTACCTGTCCCCAAAGCCCCCTTTTCTCTGACTTCCCAGTGAGCTCATGCAGCCCAGTCTAGCTTCTCCTGTTGTTTCTTCTACGCCAATCCCTTCGTTTCACTGTTCCCAGCTTCAAAAAAATGCATCCTCATAATCTCCTGGACTCACGTTGTGAAATCTTTCCTACGTGAATTCAAAAATGCACACACTACAGCTGGCCCTGGGTAGACCTGCCCAGGGCCAGGCCCCTGCCTGGTGACAGTGCTGTCACTACAATAAAATCCAAGGCAGTTTTTAAGACTAAGAAAAATCAAATGTGCAAAATAGAGCACAGTCATTTTTTAACATGGCTACAACATGCAAGAATATACAGCCCATGAACTAATACCATTACATTTTTTTCTCCTGCTGGCCATGACAGGTGCCACGGTATTTACAGCTTATAATATGTTGTAAACTAGAGAAGTTCCAATGTAGCTGTGTAACATGGTCTAAATAAAGTACTTCTCAGCCATGATTTTGCTTTTGCAAGGTAGGGATCACAGTAGAAAGAAAGCTTAAGTGAGTAGTCAGAAATTTATTTCAGGAGACCTAGATTCTAATCCTGACTCTTCTAGGTCATCCTGAGTAGGTCACAACCTCTGTGGGCCTCAGCTCTCTCCTGTGCCAGCAGATAACAGTGACCCTGAGCATAAACAAGGGCCCCAGAACAAAAAATATTCACACGTGCAATGAATAATTATTGAGCACCTGCCATGCTTCTGGTAGGCACTGAGACCATAATAAACACAGACCCTGTCTTCTTCACAGATCTATAAGGATATCATCTACCTGGCTAGTGGGTGATATGTCTGTTTACAGTGTTGTTTAAATTCCTGCAAACATTGTGTTAGATCTCAAATGTTAAACATATTATTGGAAGCATATAAAAATTCTCCAGGTTCTAGCTACAGGGTTATTGAAAGGCAATATTTAAAATTTTAAAAAATTGTGCAATAACACCCAATTTTATTTACTTCAGTGACTCTTATCATGGAAGGGGTTTTCCAACTCTAAAATTCTACCTTTCCTTCCCCAACACACTCTCTGTCCTACGGTTTCTTTTCCCTTTTTTCAGGAAATAAGGACAAATTCTCACTACTTGGGATAACACTTCCCTCCAACTACGCAGTCATCTGTATCTTTTAGAGAGGATGCAGTAAACAGCAGAATTATCTTTTACTCCATGCATACATGATTCTATATTCAAGAAAAGAGCCTATATGAAGATTTCTTAGTACTTGCTTTTGACAAAAAAAAGTGTGTGTGTGTGTGTGTGTGTGTGTGTGTGTGTGTGTACAAGTAAAATAAAGAGAATCCAGGTGTAAAATATTTGTAATAAAAATCAGCCAGCCTGTTATAAAAAAAAGAGTGACTGTTTGAATATAAATACAGCTACAAGAAACTAATTCATACACTATTAAGGCTGAAATGGAGAGAAAATGGAACAAGATTTTCATTTCCCTCTCATTATTTTTGGAGCTTGAAAAGATAACCAGGGAACAAGAATCTGTCCAGGGATACAACCAGGTTTTCACACTAAGCCCAGACAGGATAAAGTCTAACATCTGCAATTTGAAAAATGATTTTTATCATTTCCGTAATGTATATTTTAGCACGTGAGGAGACACCTTTTTATGTTTCTGCAATGCATAGCCTTATGCTGTCCTCCAAAGCCGCAATTTCCCCTGAATGACCCCTGACAGCTCGCTGAAAGGACAAGATGGTTTGCCTGACTGATTATACCCTGGGAATATTTATGTAACGTCTCGACGGCAGCACAATCCTAAAGAGGATGCGGGAGATAAAGTAATGGAAGCTGGCCTGACTTAAGCCTCGTGTAATCCCTGCCATCTCCTGAATCACAAGGTAAGATTAGTCTGCAAGAAAAATTCTTTGCTGTCTGAAAGCCTGTATTTTCCTTCTGAGTGAAATGTCAAATTTGGAGAATTTATGATCTGACCTACCAAAGATATTACTTTTAAGTCCTAGACCAAGTTAATAAACATTACAGACAACTGTTACCGAGTTTTGTTTTGTCTTACTGTTATAGTTTTTTAGCTGAGTTACAGCGCAGCGGGGTTGCATGGTGAATGGCTGAGGGCTACACCAAATGATAGCTACATCTGATCAGGCCAGAGCTCAAGAGACGCTTCCTCTCCTTACTTCCGACTTCTGAGCGACTTCCACTCCAAATGTGAAAGGGAGACATTTTTCTTTCCTGTAAGGGTGGCAAACATAAGGTATTCCCTGGCCCCTACAAATTGTCTTCATTTTTACCTTTTAAGAAATACAAAATCTTTTACCCTTTTTCTTCAGAAAAGAAATATTATATAAAGCTTTATGCAATATAATACAATTTAAAATGAACAGGTATGATTTACAATGATATTCAGAGAACACAAAGCACAGAGGTGTTATGTAATTGTTGTCATTACGATAAGCTTCTTTGATATGAAGTTGATCATCAATAGGACCCCTGCATCATAACATTTATTTTATTTAACAGCAATGTCTATGTAGCCCAATTCTTTATTGCCACGTAATGTGGATATACTAGCCTTAAGTCAAAAGTGGATTTTGCTGTGATGAATCTGCCTGGATTCTCTCTCCAGGACCCAAATAGTTTTATATATTAGATTTCTTCCTCAGTGAAAGATACAGCATTACTCTCTGTTAAATTTAAGAAGCATGTAATGTAACCTATCAAATCCACAGCAGATAAAAGCATGGAGAAATTCTCTCTTCATTTCTTTTACTAACATGTGGTCCACAGCCTAGCAAAATTGCTGTGCCCCCAGAACAGCGAAATGCACGTGCTTAAGAGCACTGCTGACACTTAAATATGTATAACATTTCAGGCACAAAAAGCCACTGCAGCAAAGCTGACACTTTCTCCCCATGAACCAGGGACTCAATGTCAACCCTCAAAAAAAAAAAAAAAAAAAAAAACAAAAAACCACACATGCACAGGAGTTATAGGTGGACCCAAAAGCCAACAACATAACTAAAAAAGCAAATGATAACCCACAGTTGGCTCCAGGGAGTGAGAATTAAAGACAAAAATCCTGTTTCTATTTG
Organism: Anoura caudifer; assembly: GCA_004027475.1. Lineage (NCBI taxonomy): Eukaryota > Metazoa > Chordata > Mammalia > Chiroptera > Phyllostomidae > Anoura > Anoura caudifer. The sequence continues at coordinate 21,922 of PVKU01006947.1, forward strand.
AATTTTGCTCAGAATGATCTGTTTTGATTCAGCAGGTGGGGAATGGAAAAAAAAAAAAACAGTAAAAACCCAATTTGAAACTCACAGTTAAAAATGTTGAACATTTCCTTAAAGCCAATAAAATTTTATTCAACTGAACCAAAATTCTAATATAATACTCAAAACACTCTTTTTTTATAGTTTAAATATAAATCTAGAAAAATTAAACTGTAACAACAGTGTCAACATAGTCAATGTTAACGTTAATAATTAGAATGATTGCTGTATTGGTGTTCCAGCAACCTGAGAGCTATGAATTAAGATATTTATAGTAGATATTACACTTTCTCCAGCTGTGGTAGGAGATAGGGAAGTGTAAGTCCAGAAGGCAAGGACTGGAGGATTAGCTGCACTGAACAAGAAGCTGACCTGATGAAAAAGGCTATGACTGCTGACTCTGCATTTGTTGGTGAGCCCAGAGTTGCTGTAGGTCAGCAGGGCCCACAGTGAGGAAGAAAAGCTGGAAGTGAAAAGGAATAGAACAAGAGAGACTGAAATCAGCAAAGATACAGTTAATTCAATGAAGACAACGAATGTGTGTCTGTCTCTCAACACATCCAACCCTGATGATACTGATGGCGTACAGATGAAGCTGGTACCATTCATCACAGATGCCTGAACTTGGACCCAGAGAAGCTTAAAGAGGACATCTGGAGAAACTGCCAGCACAGATGATGCCTGACCAACAAGATGGGACAGCAAACCAGCATCATACTCATTTGTTGTCCTGCAGCATAGATTAATCATGTATGAATACATCTGATGTGAGAAAGGAATGAAGGGGATGAAATGGAAAAGACTTGATTAAAATATATATTACAATTTATACATATACAAATAAATTTATATCAAAATAAGTCAGAAATTATCATAATGATTACAGTTCTCATTTCTAATTGATCGTGTAGCTCTAGCTGGTATCTATACCTTCCACCTTCCGCTTCCCATTACACATTCCCTTTGCCTCTCATACAGTTTGACTGCTCCAGTATCCACACCTGCTGAGGCAACCAAACCTTCATTCTTGAAGTGTTTGGGCCACCCACATTAGATTATTATAGTTTTTTCATTAACTCTTATCACAGGTGACAGAAGTACTAACAGGTGCCCCAAGAATGCCTTCATTCCAGACATACTTCTCCCAGCCCCCAACAGCGTAGCAGCAATTCAGTTATTTTCTTGAAAATCAAGACAAGCAACCCAGCCAGTACAGCTCCCCCTTCTTTGCCTGTTGACTCACTAGTATGAGAAACCTGGAGTGACAATCTCAATTTCCAGAGTAAGGAAACCTGTACTGTAGGAACTGTTCCCCTGGTGGGGACATTATTCCCTTGGGACCTGAGACCTCTAAACCAAGAGAGCCTAAAACCACTGGGTCCAGAAGCCAACATTTTGCTAACGGATCACTAGGAGAACTGTGAGAGGATCCACTCCTGTTTACGCTCCTGAATCCTGGGACCCACGAACCTGGCCTTGGGAGAAATAGCACCGTGTGTTAGACACTGATGTAGAGATATACCGCATCCTGGGGGATCCTGTCTCAGCACTGCAGTGTGTTATTATCTAGCTGGTGCCGTGATAAAGTCTTCAAAAGGAGATTTCACCACTCCATCTGGTCTCTACCAGTTATTATAGAGGTTAAAAAAGAAGAAGAAAAGCATGTTCCAGGTAAATAGTTACATAACAAGTTATAAGAATGTCAGTGTGCTCCAAAAACAAAAGCTCATCTGGAACAGCAGCTAGACCTGGAGTTAACAGCCAACCAAGGGTATATTAATCCTCTGACATTCTCCAAGACCTAACCCTCTGCTGCCAATATGCAAGCTGGGCGAGGGCATGAGTCACCATTTTTCAAGTGGGTAATAGTGGCCACATTCTCTACAGTCACTTCAATTTACTGTTATGGTAGATGGAAGATTTAGGGACTACTGGTTGGCCTTTCTTATCAAAACAGTCACCATTGCATCAGTCAGCGAACAAATTTGGAGACTCTACCAGTTGCTGAGTATGCCTGTTCTGACTAGGCACTCCCAAATTAGGGAAATAATCACGGAATAGATTCAAGGACCAATTGGCCCCCTCATGCCCAAATCAAAACTCTATTGATTGGCCTGCATTCATGAGCCTCTTCTCTGACTGGACCACAATGGCACTTGGGATTTCTAGGAACGTGTCAGTTATGAGACCAGTATCCAGTAATTGCCATTAGCACTGGTTATTCCCCTTCTTCAGTTTACCACCTTCATAAGTTGCAATAGGTCCTTGAAGAATGTTGAGATTTTGAACATAAAATGTTGGCTATGTCAAGGACACCAGGCCTCCAACTCATTCAAGGGGCTGTGGGTCTAGAAACTGGCTCATGTTCAGGAATTGACTGAGAGAATATGACTCTATTGTTATTCTAGTTAGACTTTTGTTTCCAGACCTACAGTTTGCCAATTAAACAATTCAAGTAAGATTATAGGAAGCTGTAAAAAAACACGTCAGTTTTATAGATACCATGATCATCAAAGATCTTTTTGTCCCTCTGCAGGTCAAATTCTGATTACTGCTTTAGCTCTGTTGTCCAATAGAGTAACTACACCCACCTTGCTTCTGGCAATTAAGTGCCACCTTTTCATCTCTGCTGCCCAGGAATCTTGTCATCCCCCTTGAATTCAAGGAGTCCAGTTTGATGACAGTTTTCCCACTGTCAGCCTTGACCTGTAGAGAACAGCCACCACAGGGCTTTCCAAGGACACTGGGCTCCTTTAAAAAATATATTTCTTAGAGCTTAAATGAAGGGAGTATTCTCTGGACCCTCTTGTGGGACATAGTTCAGAGTTGAGTGTACAGGTCTTACATTACAAATCCACTATTACAATCCCCCTAAGCCTTTGATATCTTCCTCTACAGTATATCAAGGAACTCCTAAAATTTTAACTATAGTGAGGGTCAACTTTGGACTCATGTTTCAGTAAATTAGCACAGCATATCCTCAGAGCAATCCTAGCTGCTTAAGCTAAAACATTAGATCCAGAATTTATGCTACTTCATCCATATCAACAAATTCACCTCATTCCAAGATTATATTTCTCCTTCATCATTCCAACTTCCTTAGGATTCATTCCCCATATGTTCCCCAGGATTCTGTTCATATAAGCTGGTAAAGTCTTGCAATTATCTTGGCGTGTATGGCATGATGCCCTGTGTCCACATCATGTACCTAATCCCCAGAGTTAGCCCCAGGGTTTTAGTCTGGTTATAGATCTAGAAGATATTAGGTCAAGGTAGGTCCTGAGAGGGATCGGCAATGCTTTGCAAGGCTTTCACCTCAAAGGAGGCTTATGTTCTTCAAAAAAGTGGAGACTATCCTCCCTGGACAATGAATCAAGAGCCTCCCCTTCCGGCAAACGAGGTTCAGCAGAATTTAGGAGTCCACATCTTTAGCTTTATCAGGATCTGTCCATGTGTCCCCATATCATTTTTTTGGTTTCCACTTCTTCCAAATCAATGTAATCAACATCATAAGAAATTCTGCAAGGTTATAAACTCATTTCATTGAAATTCAGGCAACTTCAGGACTAGATTTTAATTTGTTTTTATGAAACCTCAGCCTTGTGTTTCCAGTACATACAAGTTTATTTTAGGGCCATCAGCAATGCATTCTAATCCATTCCCTGAATCTTGAGATGTGAAACCACCATTTTCTTTCTTCCGGTCCCTCCACACACTTAGAAATAGCCCAAGGTCTAGCAGAACACTGTGCACCAGTTACCAGTCCAAGGTGGAGACTCCACGCCCTTCTGCCCATTGCATCTCGGTATTAGAGTTCCCATGGAAAACACAACACAGCCAAGCCCTCGATAGAACAATGCTTTACTCACATAGAGAGGAGACAGAGCAAGACCAGCTCCAATAGTCAGCATTGGTCCCCCATGGCCAGCGGGTCTGTCCTGGCAGACAACATAGGGCAGTTCACTCACACACACACCCCTCTTATGCCTTTGTGGAAGGATCCCAGTTGTTCCTCTCAAAAGACAGCTATAGCAGTGGGGTTGGCCAGGTTCCAGAAGTCGTTTGCTCTTAAGCAGAACAAAAGAGCATAGAATGGGCTTGCAACAAAGAAAGATGATAAGCCTGGGAAGGGCTATGTGAGTGCTTTGTCACCATGAAAGGAAGTGTCCCAGGCCCAAGGCCCATTCCTACAAGACTAAGTGTGTGTAGGGGGAGGGGGAGCAAGGGGGAGGGAGGAGCAGAGGAAGCAGTCACAGGACTGCATGTACCAAACTGCCTTTCCCAGCACTGAGCATCAGCCTTTTGCCGTACGGTGTTGTGGACTACCGACATCTCATTTATCATTGGCCACAGTGTCCCAAATGCTGCTGAAGTTCATTAAATTAGAAAAATAGTTTTAGCTAATTCAGAACACAGAGACCCCCTATCCTCAAGATTCTGTTCCTATGGAAGCTCAAAAAAACAGGCCATCACTGGCAACACTGAGTGAGAATTAAAGAGGAAAAGCCTGCTTCTATTTTGAGTTTCATTCAGAAGAACTCATTTCACTCAGCAGATAAAGGGTTAAAAAACAGAAATTAATTTAAACTATAAAGTATAGATGTTGAGCACGTTCTTAAAGCTGACAATTCTATTCAATTAAACAAAAATGTAAACAATATTCAACAGCTCCAAAGTTGTTTTTATTATATCGTTCAAGTTTAGAAAGAACAAGAAAATGACAGATTTCCATATATTAAATGTTAATATTACTGATTAGTTTGCAAGCCTAGACCAAATCCTAAAAAGAAAATAAATGAAAGGTGGGCACAGTAGGTTTATCAGGGAAAGCAAATTTCACAAGGCAATGCATTTGATGAAGCAGAGCATATGGTCTGGATGGCAATTAATACCAGCCCTGTGGTATAATATTTGCCTGTATGCATGCAACAAAACTTCCTTTCTCACGTCATCCTATTACAGTAAAGTGCATTTGCAGCAGAAGTTAAGTGCATTGTCAGCCAGCAAAAGCCAATGATTGGTATCTTTGCATCTCTATCAGTACAGAAAAGATTTCCTCTTCTTCTCAAGCTTTTAGAGGCAAAGAAAAAAAAACTCCATACACAGCAGAAAAATCCTCTTTGAGATTGCTTTTAATCTGATTAGCTGACACATAATCATTAGTAGATGTTGCACTAAAAGGTGATTAGGCATATATAGGCACTTCTTTCTTTCAGGTCCTGAAAACCTCTACCTTCAAAACCAACTCTAAAAGGACTTCAGTAGAGAACGGAGATGAGCGTGGTTATCTAAATGATGTTCTCCTTAATGTTTCACAAGGCACTAGCATTCAACTCATCCCTTCAAGTGTGCTACTCACAGTGCCAAGTGAATGCTGGCAGGTGCTTCTAAGCTCACTCTTTCTAGGTAGAGATCCATCAACTAGTGCCAATGTATTCACAGTGACTTGGCTCCACATAAATGCTGTCTTTTGATACACTGTATTCGGCAACAAATGAACATCCCAGTGAATTATGCCTGCTATGTCAATTCCTTTCTACAAGACAGGAATCTTTTACTCCATTCATTTTTGTTTAGAAATGCAAACTTTGCTTAAGTCTATTTTTTAAAAAGGGGGTGGGGTCATTAGTACATTCCAGAATGGGTTCCAGTTACATTAGTTGAGTCTTTCAGGTCCTTTCAAGCTTTTCAAAAATTAACTTTCACCCAACTTCCTCAAAGTAGAGTCATATTTTAAGACTGCAGGATTCTCAAAGTGCAGTCACTTATGATCTCACCTATAAGTGGAACCTAATCAACAAAACAAACAAGCAAGCAAAATATAACCAGAAACATTCAAATTAAGAACAAACTGACAGTAACCAGAAGGGAGGTGGGGGGGCGGGTCATGGGGGGAAAAGGAGGAAGGGTTTTCAGGAACAACTATAAAGGACACATAGACAAAACCAAGGGGGGGGTGGGATATCAGGGGTGAGAGGTGGGGATGGCTGGATTGGGGGAGTTTGGTGGAGTGGAGAAATGAAGACAACTGTACTTGAACATCAATTAAAAGAAAAAAAACAAAATGTCTCAAACTTACTGATTTCTCTGCTCTTTGGGTGACCTTACACATGCCCTGTTTCCGTCCCGCCAGGTCAAAGACCCATCTCACTTCCATAAGAGCCTCAATCCCCCCAGGTCCAATGCAAACAGGGAGGGAAAGACCTTCATCTAAGTAACCTCATCACAACAGAGCAGACATCTGAGGTCAGACAGCAAAGATGTCCAAATGTTCATAATCACCGGCACTGTCCCGCAGCTATTGAACCAGAGAGAGGCATTGTCAGTGCACTGAATTTTTAAGTCTCTTTAGTCTCTTTTGCTCTAGAATAGGTGTCTCCACTTTGTTGTATGTGGAAGTATAAAATACATACAGAAAAGTGCAAAAATCATGGATTTAGGACTTGATAAATTCTCAAAACCCTAATACACTGGTGGTCATTATCCAATGTTACCAGAACCTTATAACCAGTTTCCCCTTATTTTGAACCATCATAGCCATGCTGGCCACCAAGGAGCTGGTGCCAGGATATTTCACAGACTTGAGTTTATAGAAGCTACTTGTTGCAGACCAACCAGTGGCAAAATATTTCACATACTTGAGTTACACAAACTATTTATTACAGACTAGAATATTCCACATATTTGAGTTATATAAACTACTTATTGCACAATAGAATATTTCACATACTTCACTTATATAAACTACTTATTGCAGACCAGCAGGCAGACCTAAGGAATGTAAATTATACATCATGGACCTCAAAATATATATCCAAACTTCCACCATTTCTTGAAACCCAAAACCGCTACTGCTTCATCCTTGTAATTTTATAAATAACCTGACAACTGATAACCCCTGCTCTCTTCTTTCCTCTTCAGAATATTCTTGAACTAGTAGATAAAGTGAACATTTTTTAATGGACATCCCAACATGCCTCTCAGGTTACATCATCCCACCCCTAACAACGATGTTCCCTAGTCTTTGTTTGCACGTTGAGTGACTTGAAAACTACAAATGCCTGCGTTCATTCCTCAGAGATTCTAATGTAATTGGTCCAGGATGTGTGTCCTGAGCTGCCAAGGTGATTCTAACACACAGACTGATGATGACCTCAAGGCCCAAAGTGTGGCCTGCATTTCCTCCCTGATTGCATTTCTCACTACGCTTCCTCACTCCCACCATCCTAGACAGACTGCTCCTTGAAGACAACAGACGAGCTCCCTCTTTCTGCCTTTCTAAGTTGTTCCTCCAGAGATAGGTAGCTCCTTCAGCTGCTTTAGGTCTTTAAATAAAAGTTTACATCTCAGTGATCCTTCACCAGCCACCCTGACATTTTATACCTCCTTTCCCTGAATTATGTTCTGAGCAATAATTGCTAGCCAACATATACTTGCAGTTTACTTACTTTATTTTGCTCCACAAGGACAAGGCTTTCTGCCTATTTGTTCAGTGCAGTGCCCCAACTCGTGGAACGGGGAGTACCCACCACATAGCCAGAGCTTGAGAAATGTTTATTAAACAAATGAGTGTTTCAAGTAATGAAAATCCTGTTAAAGAGCCTGGAGTCAGCATCTAACAGCCAATAATGTAACATCAGTTGTGGTCATAAGCATTAAGTGCATTCTAAATTAAAACTGGTTAAATGAAAGCAACCCAGATAAGAAGATATAATTTACAGCAAAATAGTGATATTCTTTCTGCAGCTTATGCTTCAGACAAAAGAAATCTTTAGGAAAAATTCACATCTTCTTTCAAGAAGCACTTAGAGCTTTCAGGACTGTCAAACATGTAAAAGCCTCCAGAAATTTTATGTATACATAATTATTAACAGAGAGAATGGTTTGCACAACATCAGTGTAAGGAGAGTGGACTGGAATGCACATGTGTGAACAATGATAACTTCACTGTACTGGTCAGTGGGGGTGGTAGACACCGTTGAGTGAGCATGTGTATTGTGTGGCCATCACATTCAAAATGACTAACTAAAGCAAAGAATCTACATCAAATTTTACGTTAAGCTCTGCAGAAACTATCCAGATGATTCAGAAGGCTGCAGCTATGGGCAGCTGGTGATTGGCAGCTTTATCATGACAACACACCTCCTAATGCGTCATGTCTCATGCAGAGTTTTTTGGCAAAACATCAAATCACCCAGGTGACTCAGCACTCGCTATAGCCCAGACCTGGCACCCTGAGACATCTGCATTTTCTCAAAACTTTTGGGAAATCACCTTTGAAAGGGAAGAGATTTCAGACCATCAGTGGGATTCAGGAAAGTTCGATGGGGCAGCTGATAGTGATTGGGGAACTAACTGTGTGAGATCCCAAGGTGCCTACTTTGAAGGGGACTGAAGCATCATTGTCCTGTGTACAATGTTTCTTGTATCTTATAACTTCTTCAATTAATGTCTCTATTTTTCCTATTACATGGCTGGAAACCTTCTGGACAGACCTTGTATACATACATGGAATAGGGAATAGATTGGCTTTAATCTCCCTCTGGCATATATACACATATGCACATATATACACATATGGGGATGGGCAAAAAAGGTTAATAATAATAATAAATAATACAATAATTAACAAATAAAAAATAATACAAGAATGAACTCTTTTGCATACTCACAACTATAAACCTACTTTTGCCCACCCCTGTATATTTTTTGTAATTCACTCAGTTTCGGTATTAGAAACCACTTACCATGTGGTTATGAAAGTGCACTCATTGGGAAGGATTGTGTTGAAGCACTTGGCATGACATCTGCAACCCCTAACTCTCAGCTGCCTCAGAAGGACTTTCCTTGAGAAATATAACACCCTGATTTCATTTATATTTCCCCAAGAAATAAATTTTGACATAAGAGCTCCTGAGCTAAAATATTAGGCTAAAATATTTTCTGAAGTACCAAGCCGGTGAGAAAGAGAGCAAGAGAAACTCATTAGCACAGCAGAAAGAGAACAAATCAGCAAGTACAAGGTCATTTCCAATTGAATACATAAGCATCACTGATAAGCACTAAGTCACAATTCCACTGGGCCCTAGCTTTCCCCTTGCTCAAAGGAGCTAACCCATTTTCATCCCAGTTGCCTCAGGGACAGTGAAATTCCTGAGGGTTATATTCGAAAGAATGGTTACAGTCTCTTGATATTTCAGTGTTTTGCTATCACTGTTAATAATAAGAAACAAACTCTGATGCTTTGCAGTTCTGATGCCCACACTATAAGCCAATCTACCTAAATACTATAAAATTCCTATTAATCTCAATAAATATGTGATTAAATAATATAACTCACAGTTCTGAATCCATTTCTACTTCCTGCATATTCATGTTCATATAGGAATTTCTGATTATAAAAATAACATTAAAAGAGGCTTCTAAAATTTGGATTTCCACATAAATTCTGTTTTAATAATAAAATTTCATTCTACTAAGCTACATACCACACAATTTGTTTTGCTTCATTTGTCTCATGTTCCCAATGAAAATCTTATTTTCTAGTGCTCTATCAGTTAGCATGTTCTAATAAATAAATAATTTACAGAACAAAAATAACCAAAAGTTCATCATTTTGGTGAAAAATAGCCAAGAGTTCACCATTTAAAATTCATCATTAGAGATAACAAATATTGGTTAGGATGGAGAGAGAAGGAACCCCCTTGTGGCCTGTTGGTTGAGACATAAACTGCTGCAACCACTATGGAAAACAGCATGGGGATTCCTCTAGAAGTTAAAAATAGAACTTACATACGATCCAGCAATTAGACTCTGGGTATGTAAAGGGAAGCAAAACTCTGATGTCAGAGATACCTGCACCCCTATGCTCATAGCAGCATTATTCACAGTAGTCAATGCATGAAAGAACCTATGTGTCCATCAACAAATGAATGGATAAAGAAAAATATGGTGTATATACATATATGACAATGGAATATTACTCAGCCTTAGAAAATCTGTCATTTGCAACAACATGGATGAACCTGGAAGACATTGTGCTAAGTGAAATCAGCCAGACAAAGAAAGATACAGCATGGTATCACTTATGTGTGGAACCTTTAAAAATAAGTAAATAAACAAAATATTTTTAAAATCCAAACTTATAGAAAAAGCAGAAAAGTGGTTGCCATGAGGAATGACTTGGGGCAAATAGGGAGAGGGTGGTAGGGTGGTATAAGGATACAAACTTTCCGTTCAGAGATGGAGGAGGTCCGAGGATGTACACACAGCATGGCTACTATGACGTGGTGATAGCACTGGTTGCCTCGCTGAAATTCGTTAAATGACTAGGACCTAGATGCTGTCACCAGAAACAAAAATGGTGAGGTGCTGAACATGCTAATAAACTCGATGGGAGGAATCCTCTCATGATGTCTACATATACCAAATCATCAAGGCATACACTTAAAATATCTGACAATTTTATTTGTCAACTATGCCTCGATAAATGTGGGAAAATAAAATAAAACAAATCACATTCATCGATCAAGTACACTCTCTTATACAGGTGTAGTTCATAGCACCCCAAAATAATTACAATATCATCAGACATCACTGGTCACAGATCACTATAAAAATACAGTAATAATGAAAAACTTTAAAGTATTGTGAGAATTAAGACTATACTTTCAGGGATCATTTCCATAGTTCATTAAAGTATTGTGAGGATTACCAAAATGTGCCACAGAGACATGAAGTGAGCAAATGCTGTGGAAAAATCATAGCACTGGCAGATTTGCCACAGAATTGCTACTGGATTGCCACAAACCACCACTTTGTTAAAAAAAAGAAAGAGACAGAAGAAAGCAAAAGGAAGAAAGAAAGCAAATGCAATTTATCTGCAAAGTTCAATAAAGCAAATGCAATTAAATGAGGTAAATCTGTATTATGTACACAGAACATACTTTGAGAAATAGTTCATTAATGTATGTATTTAAAAAGTATTCAATAAAGACCTACCATGTTGCAGCCCCTATTCTGAATTCCAGGGGCATGATGAGCGATGAGTAGTGTTCCTGCCCTAGAAAAAGAGTACCTAGACAGTACGGGAGAATGATACCCATAAATTCAATTGCTACACAATACGAATGCAATTCCATATATACGTGCAATTAATATGGTAGCACACAGGAGGATGAATTTTGAGTTGGAATTCATTCTTTGAAAATGGTAATCATTATAAAACATATTTCAAGACAATTATTTTTTTTAAAACAGAATTATAAATTTTAAAAACTGAATGAGACCTTATCTCAAGTTGCTCATTTGCACATAGGAGAAAACTGATGCGCAGGTAAAGCACTTTATTTACACAAATTAGTGACAGAATAAAGACAAAACCTCTTGACCTCCACTCCAGTCCTGAGGGCATCTTATTAATCCTGTCGCATCATGGTACTGATATTGATGATATGATTCTCCAGGTGGTTTCAAGACACTGAAATATATTTTTCATTTCTTAGCTAAAGACTCCCACATTCTTTGGCTACATTTCCAATCAACCAGCCCCAGGAAGCATTAACTAAATAAGGGGCACCAGGAAACTGCAGAAGCAAGAACTTTGTAACAGCAGCTTTGCCACCTCTTCCTTCTGGTAAGATTGGGAATTCACCAGGAACATTGTATTTTACCTGAAGAGATGGTGCATGAAAATTATTTCCCTAGTGCATTAGTTTGCTAGGGTTGCCTTAACAAAATGCCACAGACTGGCGGCTAACACACACACACAAAAAAATGTCCTTTCTCAGAGTTCTGGTGGCTAGAAGTCCAAGTTCAAGGTCCCAACAGCGATGGTCTATGGTGAGGCCTCCCTCCTTGGCCTGCAGATGACCTTTTCTTTGTGAGCATGCACCCCTAAGGTCTCTTTTTCTTCTTAGAGGGTCACCAGTCGGATAGGATTAAGGCCCCACCTGTATTATTTCATTTAAACTTTATTACCTCTTTAAAGGCTCTATCTCCAAAAACAGGCTCATTGGTGATTAGTGTTTCACCATGAATTTGGGGGAATAAGATTTAGTCTATAACACCTAGGGCCCTGCACACCCTAGGGACAGCCTTGCTGAAAACACTCTTTTTATGTCAAATAAAAACACCTCACCATTACCTAATAATTGTAATTTGGCAGCGATATTAATTGTAAATATAATTACCTAATAATTGTAATTTGGCAGAGATATGTCCAGGGTATCTCTAGGAATTAAAAACAAAAAAGCCCACAGATTTTCCAAGTTAAAAGAGCATCTGAACAGCAAGCTAAAAACAGTCTCCACCAACAATTCAGCAATTAGCATCACAAAGTGTGAGCAAACACTCAAACACAAAAGTATGCTGGTGTGAATCTATAGGATCAAATGCACAATGCGATATTCATGATTGGAGCTGAAGTTTAAAAAATAAAGTAAAATAAAAATTATAGAAAAAAGGAGCAGAATCAAAGAGAAATCTTTATTTGTGAATTTGTTTAAAATTCTTTGAACACATATTTTCTGTAACCTGTCATGTTTTTCAGCAAGTACCAGATGGACATATCTTTCCGCAGGAACGAAAACAAAAACAAAAACAAAACTACGGCTCTCAAAGCACCACATACCTTTTCATCCTGTGCCAGAGATATCATTAGCTCACTCAGCCCCTCCGTGCACTCATACAGCCCCCTGGCCCGGACAAATTCAGACAACTTGAAATGTGCAGAGTAGTTCAAGAACTCTAAGATTTTAACCGGTTGAAAGGTAGAATGAAAGCATTATCGGTCTGAGGAAAAGCTCATATTTAGGATTGACCTTAAGACCTCTGATCTAAGATCAGATTTCTGATGTGTCAGACTACCTACTTGTGGAATAAATACCTTTACTACCAAATAAGTGATATTGCAAGGCCATTATTGAAAGTATTGAGAATAATGTGAGATCATAAAAGATCAAAAAACTTTTTCAAGAGGACATGATAGCCTCAGGGACATCCAATCTCAAAAGAGAAACAACACTTTTAATCTGAATGTTGAATTTCATGTTCGTTATGGTTCTTAGAAGAAACATAAATATTTGATAGATTAGGAAAGAGAAACTATGGTTTTTATTAAAATAATTTTCTATTCATTTATCTGAAGCATTCATTTATAATAAAGCACACTGAATAGATGAGTAGGAGAGTAAATCTTTAGAACATAAAAAATAGTTATCTCTACATTATCAAATGAACAAGTGAAAGTTCGAATTTGATATGTTTCTACTATATAGTCCCATTTAATATGGACCACTCAAGACTTCTGCTGAGCTCTGGCTCTGTAAAACATAAAATAGCAGCAATATTCAGGCTCTATTTCCACAGATACCTGCCTTCACCTGTCCTCCATTAAAAAAAAAAAAAAAAAAACCCTAATTTTAGAAATACCTTATATTCATTTGGCATCTATATTAGGGTTCTTCAGAAAAACAAAGCCCATATGTCTATACAGAGAGAGATTTATTACATGAAATAGGCTTATATAATATGGAATCTGAGGAGTCCCAAGATCTGCACTCAGAGGCCCAGGAGAATCAGTGGTGTAGTTCCAGTCCAGGTCTGAAGGCTGAGAACCAGGAAAGCCTGTGGTGGATGTACCAGTCTAAAATGCATCCGGCTGCAAACTCATGAAGAGCCAATATTTCAGCTGGAGTCTGAAAGCAGGAAGAGACCAGTAGGGCCGCTCCAGCGATCAGGCAGGAGTTCTCCCTTACTCAAAGCAGGGCCAGCCATTTCGGTTCAGGCCTTCAACTGATTGGATGAAATCAACCCATATTAGGGAAGGCAACCTGCATTACTCAGTCTATCTATTGATCTTTACTTTTTTTTACAGTTTGATATTTTTAACTTAAATATTTTAATGTTTATATTATTATAATTGTCCCATCTAAATGTTAATTTCTGCTAGAAACACTCTTGCAGACACACCCAGAAAAAATGTTTGACCAAATAAGTACCTGAGCACCTCATGGCCCAGTCAAGTTGACACATAAAATTAACCATGACAGCATCTTTTCAAAAAAAATATGACTTTTTAATTTTTATGAATAAATTAATGCTTCAGTTGTAGTGTTAGAAATTAGTGGTTTTCCTGGTGTTAAAAATGGAAAATTATTAACTTTGATATTCAGAGAAAGAGTAGAGAAGTATGTGTTTTTAAAAAAAAAATCAAAAGAACAAAAGAATATTTTTTAATTTTAGAGAAGTCCTCAGTAAAGAGAAAGAAGGAGCTCGCTCCTACCCTTTGCAACAGCATGGATGGAACTGGAGAGCATTATGCTAAGTGAAATAAGCCAGACAGTGAGGGACAAATGCCATATGATCCCTTTAACTAGAACATAATCAACAAAAGAAAAAAGTAAGCAAAATATAACCAGAGACACTGAAAGTAAGAACAATCTGACAGTAACCAGAGGGCAGGTGGGAGGGGATAATGGAGGGAAGGGTTTTCAGGATCTACTATAAAGGACACATGGACAAAACCAAGGGGGGGGGTGGAAGTAAGGGAGGGAGGGTGTTTTGGCTGGTGTGGTGGGGGAGTGGTGAAGGGAAAATGCAGACAACTATAATTGAGCAATAAAATAATTTTTAAAAAAAGAAGTCCTCAAATGTTTTATTTTATTTTTTTTAAGATTTTATTTACTTTTTCTTTACTCTTTATTGTATCTTTTCCATTACTACTTAGTCCCCTTATACCCCTGCCCCTGTAATCACCACACTGTTGTCCATGTCCATGAGTCCCTTTTCCTTTTCACTCGATCCTTCCCCCTCCTCCACTAGCTGTCATCCTGCTCTCCATCCATGAGTCTGTCCCCATTTTCCTTGTTAGTTCAGTTTGCTCATTAGATTTCCACATATGAGTGAAATCATCTTTTAAATATTCTACAAAAGAGCTTTTGTAGATTCTTTAAAACTCATGTCAGATGTTATATATCAAATTTATTTTTATAGTAAATTTCTTGATTGAAGAGGGCTTATCTTGAAGGAACAAAACAAACAACTTTCTTGCAATTCTTTGTCCATAAACATCAAGGACAGAAGCTAACTAAGAAATCTATATGATCTTTCAAAAACAGAACAGTTTACTGTTCTGTTAACCTAGCTAAGAGCACAATATCATGTTTGGAAGAACATTATCAAAGGCATACAAAAAGTCCTTTGATTTCAGCTCCATAATGCTCTGTTAACAAAACATGAGCCCAAGCCAGCTGGTTTAATTGGTTGGAACATCATCCCACACACCAAAACGTTGCAGGTGCCATCCCTGGTCAGGGCACATACCTAGGTTGTGGGTTTGATCCCTGGCCGGCATGTACAGGAGGCAACCAATTGATGTTTCTCTCACATCAATGTTTCTCCCTCTATCTCTCTCTCACCTTTCCTCTCTGTAAAAAAGTAAATAAACATATCCTCAAGTGAGGATTTTTTTAAAGAAATCATTACATGATATGCTATACAGAATATATAATATTATAGTATTAAAGTAAAATATTATATTGTAAAAATTTTAGTATATTTTAGCAGACTATACCTTGTGCAAATCTATGTAATTAGATCATTCTTGTAAATCTTAAGTTTAATGCATATTTCTATTGATAAGCAATAAGCCAAAGGAAAAAGTCTTTAAATGCTAAATTGCTCTTTAATTTATTCAAATTTCTACCATACACCTGCCTCATATGGCTCTTGTTGAGGAATATTTGTGCTCTTCTTTCCAGGATGTTCTAATTTGTAAGCAAAACTAGAAATTCATTGTGTGTACATGTGTGCCTGAATATGCATGTACATGAAAACTATTTAAATGATAAGTATAATCAAATTTTAAAAACACAATCAACTAAAACATATTTATAGTCTAAATTTGACCCCAGAGTGCTATTTTCCCCATGTTGGGTTATATCATCATTTCTCCCCCAGTTCTATACACCTTTTAACTGCCTGGCAATTCTCTCTTATACAACAGACATTCATGGTTCAGATCACCATCTTCCTCCACGTGCCAAGCATTGCCAACATTCCTGTGGACTTCAATAAGGAATGAATTTCTTACCCATCATGTTAATCCCATCATTTCCTAACATTCCAGTTCCAGTGATGTCTGCTTCACCTTGACCTTTTACTTGGTCCAGTTTCGCTAAGTAGGTTCTGATGCACCACAAGCTTCCTAAACTAAAGCATGAACCTCTCTGACTACAGCCTTCTTTCCTCCAGGACCTTTCACCCAATTATTTCCACAGAATCTGTTGTTTTGACTTGATTGAGACACTAGTCTTTGATCCCTTCTTAAGGGCCTACCTCTTATCTTCAGCCTTTACTTCCTTATTTTCTCTGACTTCACAGTTCATCACATCAACAACCTCTTGCCATTATCTATAATATGTATTTTCTGTTTTCCTTCATCAGTCATTCCTAACTAAACAGCAATACACGATCAATCCTACTTCTTGTCTTCTCTGTGCTTACACCCAGGCTGGTAAACCTTTCAGGCAAAATCACACAAATAGACACATTGGTTATCACAACACATTTTGATCTCCAATATTGACAAAGTGCTCCTAGCGGTTTGCCAAATTTTTTGATATTTTCTTTCCTAGCTTTCTCATTTCCTCTGCAAAGCATGTAGTTCAAATCTCCATTACTCTCAAACTCCAATGAATCCTTCATCATTCAGTAAATGCCCTTTCTTCCTTCTGTACAGAGAAAAATAAAAGCCAGTGGAGGGAAACTACCTCAGCACTTCGCAACCACACCCGTTTCCTTTCTTCTGTTCACAGAGAAGAGGTGTCAACTTCCTGGGACTAATGTCTCCTCCCAGTGCCCTGGATCCATCCACAGGTGCCTCTTGGGGGACCTCTTTCTTTTTATCTCCTCTCTCCTTTTTCTATAATAGTTTTTCTCTTGTTCTGTCATTCACCCAAAGAAAATGTAAGCATGTTTACATTTCTGCTACCTTAAGAAGAGATTCTATATCTCCTTCCACAACTGCCTTCTCTCTCACTTACCATCATTTTTTCAAAAATAGGCACATACTGCAGGGCAACCACCATTCTTTGAGTTGTCTGCTTTTTTGGTCTCTGCTTCATCACCTCTTATCTACTTCTCAGTTCACTTATATCAGGTTTCTTCCATCAGTTCACCTACAGCTTTGACTACTATGATCAGTGACCTCTATTTTGGTAAATCCAATAGACACTGAGCAGTTCTAATCTGATGTCTCTACAGCATGTAACATATTGAGGGTTCCCTTACATAAAACTCCTCCCACGAGGTAGGTGGTACCACAATTTCTTAATGATATTAGCTACATTTTTCAGATGGAATAGACCAAGGATGGGCCTTTTCTGGTCATTGCTTAAATGTTGATAGTCTTCTTCCCTCTCTGTTTACTCTACAAACTCCCTAAATCATCTCATTCATTTTCACAAGCATAATTATCATCACCAACTCGGTATCCTCCTAAGTTCCCAAAAAGTTATGCAATTGCAAGAACACTTATCCACTTAAATGTCTGAAGCTCCACTTATGTAAAAATGAACCAATAACTGCTCCCACAAAGGTATTCTCCCTTCTGTGTTTCCTAGCCCCATGAAAAGCATAATCCTGCCAACTAAAACCTCCCTATATTTTCATCCCAGGAAAAAGTTACAAAATTCCCCCTAGCTGATCAAACCAAAACACCTGTATTTTTTAAAATAATTTTTTTTCTTCCTCATCTGGATGATTCTACCTCCTCAAACTTTTGCCTAAACCAACAGACATGTGCATTTGTTTTTCCTGGTAAGTTCAAAGTGCAATTCTCCCTTGTGTGATCACTCTAACAACCTCCTACATGACCTCTTCACTTCCTCGGTCACCACGCACATCACCAAACATTTTATTATCACACCATAGCCTGAGTGACTTTTCAAAAGTATGGCTCTAATTGTGTGAATCTCTTGTTTAAAATCTCTCAACATCTAATAATTTTTCTCTGAATAAAGCCTAAAACAATAGAAAAACTTAAAAAAAAAAACTGAAGAATTTACACAGGTGAATGCTTTTCCTGTAACAACTTTGCAAAGGATTTTTAGGAAATATTTAATGGCATAAAGCTCTAACTCCTATAATCTGCCCCAAAATAATAATAATACTTAACATTATATAGCACTTCTATTTATAAAGCACTTCCATACACATTCCTTCATTTGTCAGTTTTACAAGTACTTGAGATAAAAATTATCCCCATTTTTTGGATGAGAAAATGAGAAACCCATGATTAGGTGGCTTAATCAAGACCAATGATTCACTAAATGATGTGACAGTACTCAGATTTAAATAAACTAAATCACTTCATAAAAGAGACTGATTTAAAATATCTTTTGGGAATTTCAATAAACTCTTTAGAATGGGTCATCTTTAGAGTCATCTTGTGTTGAATGGTGATAGATGATAGATAGATGAATACATAGATACATAAAGTTTATAAGGAGGCTCCAGTGTGGAATTAAAATGAACGTTTAAAAACAGAACTCTGATCCACAGCACTTTAAAAGGATTATACACTCTGAGTGAGATTCTTCCTTGCAATGAAAGGATGATTCAACATATGCAAATCAAATCATATGATACACCACTTTAACAGAATAGAAGATAAAACTGCATGATCATCTCAATAGGTGAAGAAAAGCACTTGACATCTATTCATCTAAAACTTCTTAGAAATAGGTATAGAAGTAACTTATCTCAACACAATAAAGGCCATATATAAAAAAGTTTACAACTAACAGCATAATCAATAAGAATGCAAAGCTTTTTCTCTGTGACCTGGTACAAGCTAAGGATGTCACTTATACCACTTCCATTCAGTATAATATTGGAAATCCTAGTCAAAATATTTAGACAAGAAAATGAAATAAAAGGCATTCAAATAATAAAGGAAGAAGAAAAATTACCTGTTGGAGAATAACATAATTATATATATATCAACAGTCCTAAAAACTCAACAAAAAACTGTTAGAGTTAATAAAGTAATTCAGTGAAGTTGCAGGATATTAAATAAGCATTCAAAAATGAATGGTGTTCTGACACAATAACAACAAACTATCCAAAAATGAAAAAATTTTTAAATTCCCATTTACAATAGCAACAAAAAGAACAAAATACCTGCAAAGTACTTAAAGTGGTGAAAGACTTGTACACTGAAAATTATAAAATATTGATGAAGAAAATTAATGAAGACAGATAAAGGTTTATAGATTACAAAAACAACTATTATAAAAAAAGCTCATACTATCCAAAATGATATGTAGATTCTATGGAATCCCTACCAAAAATCCCAATGGCAACCTTCACCAAAATAGAAAAAAAAATCTTCAATTCTAAAATTCATATGATAACTCAAAAGACTCCTTACAGCCAAAGCACTCTTGAGCAAGAAGAAAAAAAGCTGCAGGCATCACATTTCCTGATTTCAAATATATTACAAAACTACAGAAATCAAAACAATATGACGCTCGCATAAATACAGACATGTAGGCCAATAAACAAAATGGAGAAATCACATCCTGGCCAACACTTGTTGTTTGTTGATAGCCATTCTGGCAGGTGTGAGGTGATTTAACTCATTGTGGTTTCAATTTGCATCTCTCTGACCATTAGTGATGTTGAGCATCTTTTCACATGTCTGTGGGTCATCTGTATGCCCTACTTCGAGAAGCATCTATTCAGGTCCTTTGCCCATATTTTAATTGTATTGCTTGTCTTCCTGGTGTTGAGTCATATAAGTTCTTTACCTATATTGGAGGTTAAACCCTTATCAGATGTATCATTGGCAAATATGTTCTCCAATTCTGTCAGTTCTCCCTTTTCACTTTGATGATGGTTTCTTTAGCTCTGCAGAAGCTTTTTAATTTGATGTATTCCCATTTATTTTTGTCCTTTGTTTCCCTTGCCCTAGGAGATATATTGGCAAAAATATTGTTACATGAGATATCTGAAATTTTACTGCTTATGCTTTTGTCTAGGATTTTATGGTATTGCCACCTACATTTGTCCTTTATATGTTTTTAGTTTATTCTGGTATATGGTCTGGGGATTGCCAGAGGTAGTGGGGTAAAGAAGGGAGGGGAGCAAAGGGGGAGACATTGGAACAAATGTAATAGCATAAGAATAAAATTTAATTTATATTTTTAAAAAATTAAGAATTCAGAAAGAAAAACCTACATAGCTTCCCTGACTGGTATGGCTCAGTGGGGTGACCACCATCATCCCACAAACTGAAAGGTCACCAGTTTTGTTGAGGATATTCGCATATATGTGCATCAGCAATATTGGCCTGTAGTTTCCTTCCTTTGTTATGTCTTTACCTGGTTTTGGAATTAGAATAATACTGGCCTCATAAAAAGAGTTTGGGAGCTTTCCTCTTCCTGGATTTTTTGGAATAGTTTGAGAAGGATAGGAGTTAGCTCTTCCCTAAATACGTTTGGTAAAGTTCTCCTGTGAATACGTCCAACCCAAAGCTTTTGTGTGGCAGGAGTTTTTAAGTACTGCTTCAATTTCACTACTTGATATCAATCTATTCAGACTTTCTGCTTCTTCTTGATTCAGTTTTGAAGGATTATATGTTTATAGAAATTCATCCATTTCACTCAGGTTTTCAAATTTCTTGGCATATAGTTGTTCATAAATTGATCTCCAAAATATATAAAGAACTCACATGATTCCACACCAGGAAGACAATCCAATTAAAAAATGGGCAAATAACCTGAACAGACACTTCTCGAAAGAGGACATTCAGAGGGTCCATAGACACAAGAAAAAATGATCAACATCACTAGCCATCAGAGAGATGCAAATTAAAACAATGAAATACCACTTCACACTGGTCCAAATGGCCATCATAAACAAATCAGCAAACAACAAGTGCTGGTGAGGTTGTGGAGAAAAGAGAATTTGGTATACCGTTGGTGGGAATGCATACTGGTGCAGCCATATGGAAAACAGTATGGAATTTCTTCAAAAAACTAAAGGTGGAACTGCCTTTTGATCCAGTGATCCCACTACTGGGACTACCCTGAAAATCCTGAATCACCAATTCAAAAGAACCAATACACGTTTATATTCATAGCAGCATTATTTACCATAACCAAGTGCTGGAAATAGCCTAAGTGCCCATCAGTAAATGAGTGGATCAAAAAACTACATTTTGGAAGCATTGTGTAAACTACATTTCCACAATGGAATACTACACAACAGAAAGAAAGAAGGAACTTCTACACTTCATGACAGCATGGATGGAACTGGAGAGTATTATGCTAAGTGAAATAAGCCAGGCAGTGAAAGACAAATACCATATGGTCTCACCTATAAGTGGGACCTAATTAACAAAACAAACAAATGAGCAAAATATAACCATAGACTTGGAAATAAAAAACAAACTCACAGTGACCAGAGGGGAGGGGGAAGGGAAATAACAGGAGAAAGTAGGGAAAGGGCAAGCAAGGGAACATGAATAGAGAATTCATGGGCACAACAATGGGGGATTGACTATGGGAGTTGGGGGGACTGGGTTGGGGTGAGCAAGGGGGAAAAAGGTGGGACAACTGTAACTGAACAACAATAAAAAAAGAAAAGAAAGAAAGGTCACCAGTGTGATTGCTGGTCAGGGCACATGCTTGTGTTGAGAGCCATGTCCCCAGATGGGGGCATGCAAGACACAATAGATCGATGTTTCTCTCGCACATCAGTATTTCTCTCCCTCACTTTACCTCCCTTCCTCTTTCTCTAAAAATAAATAAATAAAAATATTTTTCAAAACTATATACATAGCTAGAGACAAGTGATCTTCAACAAGAGTGTCAAGAAACACAATAGGAAAAGAATAATCTCTCAAGTTCTGGAATAATTGAGTAGCTACCCAGAGAAGAATGAAATTGTACCTTTATTTTACACCATACTAAAAAATAAACTTAAAATGGATTAAAGACTTAAATATGAGACCTAAAACTGTAAAACGTCTATAAGAAATTATAGGAGCAAAGATTTTGGACATTTCTCTTGGCAACAACCTTTTAAATATGAAACTAAAAGTACAAGCAACAAAAAATAAGTAGGTATGTCAGATCACATCAAACTAAAAAGCTTCTGCCCAGCAAAAGAAACAATCAACAGAGTCAAAGGCAACCTATTGAATGGGAGAAAATATTTGCAAACCACGTATCTGATAAGGGGTAACATCCAAAATATATAAGAAACACATACAATTCAATAGCAAAAAATAAAATAAAATAAAATAACCTGATTTTAAAGTGGCCTAAAGACCTGAAGAGATATCTCTCCCAAGAAACCATGCACATGGCCAACGGGTACATGAAAAGGTGCAGAACATTACTAATCATCTGAAAAATTTAAATCAAAACCACAAGGAAATAATACTTCATCTATTAGAATGGCTATTATCAAAACAATAAAAGTGTTGGTGAGGATGTACAGATAAGGAAACTCTTGTGCACTGTTGGTGAGAATGTGAACGTATACCCATTATGGAAAACAGTATGGAGTCTCCTCAGAAAAATTAAAAATAGAACTACCATATGATCCAGCAATTCCACTTCTGGGTATATATCCAAAGGAAGTGAAATCACTATCTTGAAGACATATCTGCACCCCCATGCTGATTTCAGCATTATTCACAATTTCCAAGATATGGAAACAACCTAAGTGTCCACCAACAAATGAATACATTAAAAATGTGATACACACACACAATGGAATGTTATTCAACCATCACAAAGAAGGAAATCCTGCCACTGGTAATAACATAGATGAACTAGGAGTACCTTAAGCTAAGTAAAGTAAGCTTGACACAAAACAGAGAAATATTACATTCTTAGTTATAAGTGAAATCTAAAATAGTCAAACTCTTACAAGCAGAAAGTAGATTGGTGGTTGCCAGGTACTGGGGAGAGGGAAATACAGGGAGATGTAGGTCAAAGGATACAAAGTTTCAGTTATGCAAAATGAATAACTTCTGGAGACTGGCACCATAGTCAACAATACTGTTTTGTATATTTGTATACTTGAAAATTGCTGAGAAGGTAGATTGTAAGTGCTTTCATTACCAAAAACAAAAACAAAAACAAAACAGAAAGAAAGAAGGGAAGGAAGTAAAGAAGCAAGGAAGAAAGGAAGGGAAGCAGGGAAATGATGGATATGTTCATTAGCTTGATTGTGGTGATCATTTTATAATGTATCAAAACATCAAGTTGTACATTTTTAACATATACAATTTTTATTTGACAATTTTACCTCAGTAAAATGGAAAAAATATCTGATATTTAGAAGAAATATTATCCTCTAATATTTTCTCTATTAAATAACTCTAGAAAGTTATTTTCTAGCTTAATTTTATTTTAAGTCTAAGAGACTAAGTCTATTACTAAATTTCATGTATACAAAAGATGTCAGAAACTATGAAAAGCTAACTAATTGAGGCTTTATCTTGTTTTAATTACTTCAACATCAGTTGACTTTCAGAACTGAAATTTTTTAAAGCAGTCCTGCTATAAAATGTCCCAGTTGCCACTGAAATAGAAGGTTTGCTGAACTAAAGAGAAGGTTGGCTGAAGGGTAGCTGAACAAATAAAAGAGATTCAGCATTATCTTCAGAAGATATGAGCGCCGCACCACAACTCCACAAGAGGAACTCTGCCAGGAACAAAATGAATGCCCCCAGCCAAGACCATCTGACAAAGGGAGTCACAGGAGCACACATGAAATAAAGCACAGAGAACAGGGCCAATTCAAGTCAACGAGGCCTAATGAAAGACCAGATGAGAGCAGTGAGGGAAGCCAGCCAAGTAAAAATGGCTGTCTAGTTAACAGCAAATGAAAGAACCCACTAAAATTAACTATGAACAAAAGGTTGTCCTCCCAGGTCAACCCTTCAAGTGATTAAAATGCAAATGCTTTGTAGAAAAGCAGTCCTCTCCAAGTAGAGAAAAAATCCAAAATGAAACTTTTCATGATATCACCATTTTTAAAGGGAAAAAAAATGTGATCCTGAAACTTACTTTGACTTAAGAAGAAATTTTCTAATAGGCTACTAGATCCCTGGATTTAGTGAAAAGCTTTGGAAAGAAGAAGTCATAACGGTAGTTGCTGCTCTTTTTCCAATAATTAAATAAAAACAAAAAGAACAATAATAAAAACATAGAAAACCCCCCTGGAATGAAGAACTACATTATGACTACACAACCATCCAGAACCAGATTCTCCCCTGAAGCTAACCATGGATAACAAAGCTATTCAAAGACCCTCCAATTCTGAAGGAAAGATTGTATGCCTAATTTGAATAATAAAATAAATAAAAACCATGATGTAAAATAAATTTTTGTAAATCTTTATTTCATTGCTGTAAATATAATGAGAGTTATTCTTATTTTATTAAACATTTTATCAAGAAAAGAAAGTATATCAACCATTAATAGCTATAATAAACAATTCCCATTTCAACAAAAGTTTAAAAATAATAATAAATAAAAATGAACTGCCTAGAAAATAGTTCAAAAATCATAGCAACATCAAGAAAAATTTCTCTTACAATAACTAAAGACACATTTAAGTCTGCCTTGATGCTCCCAAGAACACAAGCCACATACACATCTGACCAACGGCTCAGATACGCATGCACCTACCAGTTTTGAATGATGCCAGAGATAAATTCTTTAATTCAGCCTTTGAATTCTCTGCACCCTCAAAATTCTTCCATGGTTTTGCAAAGGAAAGGCTATTGCTTTCCTTTTTATTAATTTTCTTTCCAAAATTTTCACCAGGCAGGTAACACTTGCTCACACCTCTAAGTTTGCCATCATACATCATCAGAAACTGCTTCTAATAAAAAGCCAGTTCTGGTAGAAGTGTGAAGAAAGAGTCACTCTTAGACTGTAGGCCTGTAAACTACCTACTCCCTTTTATAGTACAATTTGGCAAAATCACCAAAATTCAAAATGTATCTGCCCTTTGACCCAGCAATTCAACTTCTGGGAATTTATTCTGTGTCATACTTCCTAAAAGTTACATCCTTGAGTAATTTGGGCAGTATTATTCATACTAGCAAAAAAAAAAAAAAAAAAGCTAAGTATGCATCAATAAGAGAGTGGTTAAATAAATTGTCCATCTATATTAAAATTAGTATACACTGAAAAAACTGAAGTAGATCTCTATTCATTGCCAAGGAGAGCTCTCCAGGATGAACTAAATTTAAAAAATCAGATTTAACATACTGTGATACTATTCTTTTCAATAAACAAGTTCTAAAGCATATTTTCCAATTGATATATAAGGATGTATTTATTCACCTACACATATAAGCAGGAACAAAAATGTCTTTGTGGATGCATGCACCAAGAAAGTTTTAAAAGTGGCAAACTTTACATTTAGAACCTGAATGGGAATGGACATATGCTTTTAGTTTTCATTTTACATTTACCCTGCCATCAAAATTTTCTGATCATGTGCATTTACAACATTTCCCAAATGTCTACGGGATTTATCCTAGCAGCTCGAATTAAAGACCACTTTCAATTTTTTTGTTTATTACCAATAAAAGTAATTTTTTAAGTCAGTAAGAAACATCAAGAATGAAAGAAAAGCATCCGGTTAGCCATGGTAGGGTTCTTTGCTCAAAAGGAAGCATAAACAAATACTTACACCTCTCCCTTATCATATCCCTAGTACTGGTTCATGTCGTCACATTCTCTTCCTCACTCCAGAGTAAGCATGTTCGATGAGGCACTAGTGTTTAATTCAGCACAATTTTTCAAAAGCTGCATCAGGCCCCACTAGACATATAAATGTAATATACTTAGCACCATAAACTTTGCTAATAATACACATCCATAAGGTAAAAGTCTTTTTATAGCAGGGTATTAGGTTAGCTAGAAACCAATTTATGAAAAACCTCCTGTATATTCTCATTGGTAAGCAATAATGCATTTC
Source organism: Anoura caudifer (assembly GCA_004027475.1). Taxonomy (NCBI): domain Eukaryota; kingdom Metazoa; phylum Chordata; class Mammalia; order Chiroptera; family Phyllostomidae; genus Anoura; species Anoura caudifer. The sequence goes on from PVKU01006947.1 coordinate 47,977, forward strand.
AATTCCATCCTGACATGAAATCTCTCAGGTTCTTTTATGTTTTTTTAAATAAGTATCATAAAACATTAATAAAAGTGCTCTCCTAGATCTCTATTCAAATATTTCTTGATTTGCAGATTTCATTAACAATATCAAGAAAATTTTCTTTTGCCAATATTACAGAGTGGGACAAAGTTACTAGCACTTGCTTTGTGCAAACTAGCATAATGGCATTTAAAAGCATCTTTGTGTGGCAGCGTTGTCAAAAATAGAAATGATCTCTTCTCAGGACCAGGCCTATTTTCTCTTTTTAATAAGCAATAAGATAGATGTTTTAGCACACCAGGAGGCTGAAACTGGCCAGAGGATTAGTCTGCTCTTCGATTTATTCCTTCCCCTAGGGCAATGCTTTAAAAAAAATCAATTGTAATGCATATTGAATTGCATTTCAGCCCTCTCCTGATGAAGGAAAATTCTAAGCAACCCTAGGACCTTCTCCAGTCCCAACTCTGAGTTGGCATGGCCCCTTGGTCTCGGGAGGCAGACAGAGAGGATTGCACAACCTACAACTTCATTTGAGGGTCAAACAGGGGACTTCTTCAAAGGCAAGAGACATTCTGATCCCTTTATTACACCCTCTGGAGCAGAACTGGGAACAGTGATCATAACCAACCATAACTCACTTCCTCACTGAGGCAAGTTCAGGGGACAAGTCTCCCTCTCTTCCAAGGGCAATATTAAACAGCATTCAAGCCTAATTTCCCAAAGAGCATCTCTCATAGGATTTTTTACAAGTATTACATGTTCTGTTTGTTATAATATATGTTGTTTTCCAGGCAAATTACACACAGATAATAGCTTGATTGTAACATTAGCTTATGAACAATAAATGCTTGTTCCCACAGCACTGTTTGTTCTCAAGTTAGTGCATGTAGGGAGATTTTAGGCCAATAAAAAATATTTGAACACATGCCTTTCAGAACTATGCTAAATAGAACCACCAAAGGAAAAATCTCACATTTCTACCAGAAAAAAAATTCAAGTTTTTGCCCATATACTGACTCCTAATTCACCTTACCAGACAGAAATAACAGCAGGTTGTAGAAAACTTTGAGTTATGAAACTATATGCTGAATGGAAAGCAATGCCTTTGTCTTGCAATCTCGAGAAACTTCATGTCTGACAGAGAGAGTTACACACCTCAGAGAGCCTTGTATTTTAATGATATGTAACAATTCTAATTAACATACATATCACTTATCAGTATTGTCTGCCCACAGAGTATTTTTTACATGTTTAAAAATAGTCTTGTGGTCTTAACTGTTGCATTATATAACTTCTATACAGTTTATACTATTTACTCACAAATATTACAGCTCAAGAGGCTGCCATCAGAATAAGGCATTTACTAATTTTTTTTTGTTTAAATAGTGAAAATAGAAATTGAGAAAGAATGAGTTCTTAGGATCACACAATAGGTTTATAACTTGAGTTGGGTATTTCTGATTCAAAATCCCATGCCATTGTATAAGTACCTTATTTACAAGCAATTAAATGAGACATACTATTATAAATAGTATGGTTTATATGAAATATACTTTATATACATTTGAACTATAGAATACAATTCCTATTTTTTTAAATAACATACCTATGTATAGTGTCAATCAGCTAACATATTTATTGGGTGTCTTCTGTGTGCCAAGAATGGTATTTCAGACTGTAACAATGAGTGTTAAGAATCCTCCCTCTTAATGAGCTGACATTCTAGGAAGAGAGGAGCAAAAAATAAACATAATGTGATAATTTAAGATACTGATAATTGTGGAGAAGATATGCTGGTAACATGATAGAAGGTGACCATATGGCAGGCTGTTTAGGATAAGGTGATCAGGAAAGGCCTCTTTAAGGAAATGGCATTTGAGTTGATAATCCAATTGAAGAGAAGGAAGTAATCAAATTTTATCTGAAGGGAAGATCTGTCCAAGTAGAAGGATAGCAAGTGCGAAGGCTCTGATGTGTATGAATTCATGAGTTAGAAAGAAATCCAGAGTAATTGGGGCCTATGGAGAAAGGAAAAGATGTAAATGAGGTTGAAGAGGTGGGCAGGAGCTGAACCATGTGGGGACTATTACTATAGCTTAACAAGTAAAGCTTTGTTTCTTACATATGTCATATTCCAATGAGCCAGGTGGGGTGGGTGGTTTCCACCACAGAGACACTGAAGTTCCCACCCTCTTTTAATCTCATGGGAATACCATCTTTAACATATGGCCTGAACTTTGCTACCCAATAGGAAGAGAGAGTAGAGGATCCCACACGAGGAAACTTCCACAGACCAGGCCTAGAAGCTGCATCCACTATTCTGCCAACATTTCATTGTCCAAACTCAGTACCCCTCCACAAGGGAGGCGGGAAATGTAATTTAGCTGTGTTCCCAAGAAGAAAAGGAGAAACTAGAATACTGATGAGTGCTAGCATTCTTTGGCACTGGCTTTGCACACATAGTTTAAAAAATGTACAATGTGAAACCTTTCCAAGGTTTTAATTAGAAGAGTAAAAGGAAGCTATTATAGAAATCAGGGTGAAGAGTTATGGTTTTCTGAACTGGTTGTGACAAGGTAAATAGAGAGAAGAGGTCAGGCTTGGAATATAATTATTTTAGAAGTATGAGTAGAGCTTACTGACGTACTGGATATAAGTGTGAAAGAAAGAAAAGAGTCAGATATAGCTTCTTAATTTCTCTTTCTTCTTTTATTGTTTATGCCATTACAGTTGTCCTAATTTTCCTCCCTTTGCCCCCTCCCCCAATCCCACCCCCAATTCCTGCACTGCTGTCCATGTCCAGGGGTCATTCATACATTTTCTTTGTCTAATCCCTTCACCTTTTTTGACCTTCAGACTGGGCTATTGGCATAATTTATTGAAAAATAATGGTCTGGAGGAAATTAAATTTGGGATTGAGGTGGGAGAGACTGGAGAGTCTATACTTCTATTTGGAAACATTAAGGTTGAAATAACTATTAGAATTCATTCCAAATGAAGATATCAAATAAGAAACTGCATGTGTGAATGTGAAGCTCAGGAGAATAACTCAGTGTAGAGATACAAATTTGAGATCATCAGTGAACAGACAAAATACAAAATTCAGAAATATTATGTTTTAATACTTGTAAGGAACTAGAAAACAATGTCACTTCCAATACTTGCAAGAAACTAGAAAAACAACGCAGATACATCTTTGAATGAATATTTATAAACATAAAAACAAATAAAATTCTTCATTTTCTAGGAAAACTATATTTTGGAGAAGAATAAATTAATAAATCATACTATGAATTTACATCAGGATATGGCTATAATTTCTTGTTTGCAAATAATACAAACATGCTGAGTTGGGCTGTAATAGTTAAATAGCCTTTCTGTAATTCTTCTTATACATGGATATATGGCACTATACAGACAAATGATGTATTTTCTGATTTTAGCTCTTAGAAAAACTGAAAACCATGGCTCAAAATTTTAAGTGACATGTAGAAAACCAAGATTCTTCATATTATCCACTGAAGCCTAAATATGTTAGGTGTTATTAGAACTAGACCCAATCACAGCCAAAAGAATTCTTTGATCATCAAAAGGTTTATTCCATTTTGGAAATTTTATTATTTGTAAAAGTGCTCCACTCAATAAAATGTTTCAGGTTTTATTTTAAGTTCAAAATGGCCTGGGTATATATTTCTAATTACTTTATTCAGTGCATGAATAAAAGTTAAAAAGTTTCAGTATCTGACATCCTTCTTTATTAAAAAAGGCTGCATCAAAATATTTTACGAGTATCTTTTTAGCTTGAACTCACCACAAGCACAGAAGTGTTCGCCAACATGTGGGCTGTTTTTTCAGTCCCGGTTTGGTTCTTCCCCACTGTCCTGGGGTTATACATCATCTTATTTCCAGTTTTCACTTGTATTCTTTGAGGAATGGGATGGTTTTGCTTTCGTTTCTTTGCTAGGAATTGCTTAACCCTGAAAGTCTTATGGGAATATAAGGCACAGGCAAAACCAAGGCAACTACTAAAATGGAAAGAAAGAAAAACAAGGCTAGTTTAATAGACACACCATAGATTTGCTTTTTCTATAAGGGACTAACAAGCCCATTTTACCTGTGTTAACTAATCAACCAAATAGACACTCAAAAAAACTGATTTTAACGATTTGTCTCTTAAAGAGACAAATTTTTAAAGTCAGTAGTTGGTCAATAGAGTCACTGTTTAGAAAAAGAAAAGAGCATTACCAAAGATTTAGGTTTAAAAAAAATGGAAATAGTATAAACTTCACCAATATTAAAGATGAGTTATTGAAAATATAAAATTCTTATGAAGTTTAAAATTGTGTTATTAATAATTTCTAATAACATTCTTCTTGGTGCATACATACATTATCTTTCATTAAAATCCCAGTAAGGGGTCTGTAGAGCACTATTGATCTCTTCTCAATGACTCTTTTAAAGAATCTATATCTGAAGTAAAAACAAGAGCATCGAATCACACAATATCAAGAAATTTCTAAACTCACTATGCATGAGCATATAAACAAAAACTGCCTGGAACATCACAATCTAGAGCAATTTAATCAAAATCAGACTCATTCAAAAAGCTTACATGTAGATCCCACATTTCTTCAACCAAGGAAGAAAATGAATGCATTATAAGGTCATATCTAATTCCATCCCTCACGACCACGGCAAGTCTCCATAAACAGGAAACAGTTTTAAGGACACAACACAATCCTCACGTGGGAATCGCAGCCCCCCTGGATTCGCACTGTAAATCTGCATGCGTCCCCCACAAATCCCTTGTGTGTGCTGTGTGTCAGTCAGACTGCACAACTCCTTGTTCTCCCAATCACGGCTTTACCTGCCTCTTATTCCACTTTATATTTACTTTTTCAAATATTACACATACTAAAATGGGGACAACTGTGACTAAACAATAAAAAAGGACATTTAAGCCCGGCTGGTAGAGCTCAGTGGATTGAGTGTAGGCTGCAAACCGAAGGGTCACCAGTTTGATTCCCACTCAGAGCACATGCCTGGGTTGCAGGCCAGGTCCCCAGTGGGGGACACATGAGAGGCAACCACACATTAATGTTTCCCTCTCTTTCTCCCTCCCTTCCCCTCTCTCTAAAAATAAATAAATATTTTTTTAAAAAGAAAAAATATTACACATACTGAGACCTATATCTTAGGATACATTTTTCTCGTAAATGTCAATAACCACCTTACACATTTTGCTTTGCACAAGCACTCAGACACACACACACACAATGCCACACTCTATATTTCCACTGCATTGCCACAATTCTACAGAGCCCTTATCATGTTACAATTATGAAATTGTTCCAGGTTCACTTTATCCATTCTGAGTAGGTAAGAAGCTTCTTGAAGGCTAGCACAATGCCTTGCTCGGAGAGTAAAGTAGTAGTTGAGAATACACTGGAATAGAAGTTAGGAGATTTGAGTTTGAAACCCACTTCCACCTGCTTAACCTTTTCCTTTCTCTAAACTTCCCTTTATTCATCTCTAAAATGCATGTATCAGAAATTACTGTGTGCTATGATTATGAGGCTTAAATTGGTAATGCATGAGGATCCTACTACAAGCAAAGCATAGGCAAACATATAGCACTATTTTTCATCTAAAATGTACCTATTTTATGGCAAATATTCAAAAGATATTTTTCAATTCTTATGATATGAAAGAAAAGAAGACATGAAATACAAAACAATAGTAAATCTACAGTCAGTCCAGACCCGATTAGAGACCAGGCAAACAGGACAAAGACCTAGAAGGTACACAGTTGGTTGCCGTCAATAAACTAAATGCCACTGCACCACTTACCCATCCTACCTGGATGTCAAAATGGCACAAAAGAATACCCTAGGTTGGGAAATGTTACAAATCATTCTTCTGATGTGCAGGCTCAGATAAAGTGGCTCAAGCCCTTAGAAGTGAAGGTGGCACGCTGCCTCGATTCTCACCACTGCGTTTGCCACCAACGAGGAGGGGCCATTCCATCCAAAATGATTAGAGCAGACGGCTGGAGAAAGTGTCATTTTATTATAAAGACAGAAATGTGGGTCACAGAGGGGAATATGACGTCTGCATGTCTATTATCAAGAAAAGAAACTGAAGAAAATGAACTTGGAGAGAATGTTTGCGTAGAGCAAATAACTTACATACCTTCCTATGTACTATATTATATAGCATAACATTATAAATGACATTCATAATAATGATCCTGAATCATCAATAGCTTTAAGTATTCTCTGTAGTCTTTAATTGGCCAGAGAGGCTTATAATACTTGACAGAAATATTTCATACAAAACTATATAAAAATGAAGTTTCCATGCTTTATCTGGAAAACTGTTGTAAAAAGATATAATTTGCAATAATAACAGATAACTGAAATGTTGCATTAATTAAATAGAGCATTTCTTGTAACTCAGTGTAAATGTACTAGGAGTTTAAAGAGAGCATTCAAAAAGTGCTAGAGTTGTCAGGGCAGATTTCAAGAGCTGGTAGTGTCTGCATTCTACTTGGACTAATTAGGTGTAAGAAGAGGAGGAAGTGGAATTGCTGGACGAAGGGACACTATCATTAAAAATGTAGGGGAATGAACGTATGGCATGTTCATGAACCATAAAGAGATCAGTTTAGAAAAAATAAATTTGATAATGTAGATATAAGAAATGTCCATATGTGGAGAGAATTTTTACGAATTTTTTAAGCCAAACTGATGACAATTGCCAGAAAGCACAATTTCAATGGATTAAGAAAATGTTTCATAGAATGGCAGTTTTCCCACTTATTTATACATTAGAATAAAAGGAGGAGACAAAAGGAGGGTGTCATGAAATCCATCGGTGATAAATTAAGGGAGCAGGAGAAAAAGTGAAAAAATCTCTGGGATCGAATAAAACCTAAAATGAACAGACACATACTTCTTTTACATCAGTGGGTACAGGATAGTTGATAATTAACACGTACAGGGCACAGAGATGGTATGTGGGGGAACAGGATAACAATTGGGGACACTGTGGTCTCATTCGGTGGTGCCCTGGGTATGCCCTGCAGGGTCTGAAGAGAGGACGACTTTCGCATTCCAAAGGTCTGTCATGTTCAAGGCAAAAAGAAAATAGGTTCACTTAAGGTAATGATTGGCCTTTAGTTTTTTTGTTTATTTGTTTGTTTGAGTTTTTTAAATATATTTTATTGATTATGCTGTTACAGTTGTCCCAATTTTTCCTCCTTTGCCCCCTCTACCCAATACTCCCCATTCCCTCCAGCAGTCCCCCCACCTTAGTTCATGTCCATGGGTTGTGCACAAAAATTCTTTGACCTTTGTCAAGAAAGGTAGAGGCCTGGCACAAGACTATCCACCTCTACCTGCTTTTAGTGAGGAATTTTTATGTTCAGACCATCCTGTGTGGTTACTCTCAGTCTCTGACTTTGTACAGCCTGCCATGCAGGTCTCCCCTGAGCTTGTCTGACTTAGTATGTGGCCCCCTTTCCTTGTCCACAGTATCTAGTCATGTAGCCAGAATGTAGAAAAAAAACTTAAAAGCCACGCAGACAAATTTGGTTCTAACAGAACATGAAATAGAGTCATTAAAAGCTTCTGAGCTAGAAGCAATCTAATAAAAAGCATTATTTAAGCAAGGCTGTTTTTATTTGTGGGGGTTTTTTTGTTTGTTTGTTTTTCTGGTTTTGGTTTGCTTGTTTGTTTGTTTCTTTGTTTTGCTTATTTGTTTCATCACTTGTGTTTAAGAAGACACTGTATCAGTAAGACTGGAGACCAGGATACCATTTATGGAATTCTGGAACATGACTGAAAGATGATCCTTCCTTCCTTCTTCCTCCATCCCTTCCTTCCTTCCTTCCTTTCTTGCTTTTCTTCTTTTTCTCCCTCCCTTCCTTCAAGTGCACCAATACATGAAGCAATCCTAAGAAAAGGGTTTTATCACCTAAACAGTATTAAAATTTATATGAATGAACAACATTTAGTCATGAATGTAGCATTGTTCCCAGCCCCCCACTCCATGTGCCCATAAAAGAAATTCTAGCTTAGCTCACTCTGTGTCTGTCTTATCCTGCCTAGTGTAATTGGGGGTCTGGAAGGGCTTTTTAATCGAAAAAAATAGGAAGAAGGGGCAAAAGTCTGTAGCTAGGGAAGAGGTCTTTGTGGGAATTCAGAAGAGTTTAGAGAATAAAGCATGGGGATGGAAAAGCAAAAATAATGCTGTACAAAGTTAAACAGGCAAAGAATTAAAGACACCCCCTGCCACACACAGAGTGGGGGGTAAGGAGGAACGCTACTGAGGATTCCGCATCACAGCACTGAGTCAGCTCCAAGGCCCTGGAGAAAAGCAGTCCTGGGCTGTGACACTGGCCTTAGAAATGGTTTACATCTCAAAGGACAGAGAAAGAATTTATAAGTTTTCCAAAGTAAATACTCTAAGAAAAGAGGACTCAGGGACCCAGAGGCAAGAAGAGGCCTGTCTGAAGCCTGGTTAAGCTGAAGGAATCATTAAGGGCTGGCCTGGTCAGGAGCAACATGCTCTGAAAGAGAAAAACCAAAAGAAAAAATGGTTCAAGGGTTAATTACTAGTCTGAGTAAAATTAGTGCCTTTCATGGTATTTGAGAAATATGAGGAAATAACTTGAATTTCTATGAAATTATTTTTGCGTTTTAGCTTTTTAATCACCACACTACTCCGAGATGAAATGTTAAGGTTTTTGGAGCATTACAAAATAGTATTAAAATACCCACTTCCAGTATAAAAACCAGTAATATCCTGTTAAATTTTGATTGGCTTCCTAGAAAGATTTCTAACAGAAAATCATTCTCTAAAGAAAAGAATATATCCTGATCTGAGATATGTTGACAAAGGAAGTCTTCATATTAAAATTTTTCCTGGAAATCAAGAAAACATTTCACAAATAGCAATGATGTTGTATCCACATAAAGAAAACACACACATACTGACAACTTCCTTCGTCTGTGGCCAGTAAAATAGTTGGTGAGATGACTCGTTTAAACGACAGCCCATACCAACGTCCCTGTTTAACGTGTAATATCTGAGATACAGCTATTTCACAAAGATATTGTTAAGTTCTTTGGGCGGGGAAGGAAGAAGTTTCTTTTATTTCAAGTGCATAAGACTATATAATAAATTCTTTTTCTAGTGAAGTTAGCTTTACACTTGCAGAATTATATACTAAGTTTCAAGAAAAAGAGTAAAGACAACTCTAACACAACTGTTTCCCTTTTCTTCCCCCAGTTGGCTATCTACTTGCAAGAATAGATAAAATACCAAAAGCTTCCCCAACCTCAGCCTAACTGCCAAAGAAAAAGTGACTGAAGCGACAAGGTACAAAAGACTGACTTTTTCTCCCAGTACTTCATGTGACAGTCCTAACCTGCAAAGGTTCTAACCTCTGAACTTCCCACGTCCATTGCTCCTCAATGTCAAGGTCATAGATATGCATTGATGTGCATTGGCCTTTGCACATCAATGTGGGAAAACTAAGAGGAGCTATCAAGAGAAGGTACCCTCAAAGCATTCCAGTACTTAAATATTCTCATTAAAATCTTTATTTGCAAACTATAACCCCCTCAACAGAAATCACTGACCATCTGTTGGGCTTAATGAACTGCCAGTAGAAAGTATTTTGATCTTAATTGGACCTCAGTGTGAATGTTTCTCAGGAATAAACAAATTATAAGTTTCTCTAAATGCCAATTTTCCCCATTGTTGCCTTTTCAGTGACTTTTCATTAAACCTCAAATACTGAACTGTCAAATCAGTAATGCATAGTAGGTTCCCTAATGTCTCTCATTCTCTCCTTCTCTCACTCCTTTCTTCCATGTATTTGATTGTTGGCAAACGAGGATTTTCTAAAACATGTTGGACATAAAATTCCTTGAAGTTTCTCCCCACCCTCAATGAAAAAAAAATTAACCTTTGTCTTTTTACTCCCACTGAAGAAAATGTAACAGAGAAAAAGATGGTTCATCTTTTCTTCTAATGGTGGGAATTTAGAAAATAAACTGGAGTAAAATTTGTTTATTTATGCTAATATTTTACAATTACAACTCTCTCTGTTTTGAGGAAAATCAAAAGCTGATCTGTCCACTCAATTTAATCTGTCAAAGATTCATGGAGTGTCTTTAGATAAAATATATTCTGCTAAACACTGTGGGAGATGTAGAAAATAGTGTCATACATTTCTGTTCTAATAGTAGCAATTGAGACATGTTTACCAAAAACAATTTATTTCAAGTCTGAATGTGTTAAGAGACATCAAAAAATCATAAGGATGATTTAAAAAGCAAATGGCTTCCAAAACAAAAAGTAAATGCCCTCCTCCATTTGAAAAGAGCCAGAAACTAACATCTCCTGTCACTATAGTTATGTGTTAAGACATGTTACTCAAGATTGGTTTCCTTTACCAGGCAACACTGACAATAATAATAACAACTGTAACAGGGTCTATCAATTATTAATAATTTATGATTTGAGAGCAATATCTAGAGAACTTTGATCATGAAACAGGACATCTTTTTCTTCAATTACAGTTGACATTCAATATTACATGAGTTTCAGGCAGCAAGTTTTCATATGGCTCTAAAGTAGAGAGGAAAAGTTTGGATCTTAAAAATCATAGAAGGCCAGTTTAAAGTGTTATTGTGGTGAATACTGAGCACTGACGGATACAGCTTAAAATGATATAAAAGGTTAAATTGTAAAATTAGATTCACACACATCAGGGAGGTTATCCAGAATAAAACCCTACTAACAATTTCAAGGAGACAGGAAATCAGAAGAGAAGGGAAAGATGCAGGAGTCTGGGAGAGCCCTGCCACTCCCCGGGCCCTTCTGTGCGGTGTTAGCACCGCTCCAGTCTGGCTTTGACAAATGAGCTTTGGGGATGCCTGCAGAGGCATTACAGAAAAAGAGGTAGTTCCATTGCAAAACATCTCCATTTTCTTCTACATAGATGGTTATATAGCTTATGCGATATTTTCCAGGTAGCTATGCCTCATAAGTTCACATATTTCCAAGTTTAATACAAGCAATCCTAAACTAACTAGATACATGTACTAAAAATTTTCTATGTATTAGAATTCTCTCGCTAGTAAATACCACTACTGTGTTTGCCAGGAGTTCTATCTTTAGGAAGTTCACAAGAGGTTTTTATGTATCTTTCCTTCCAGGCACATCCCACACCAAAAGGAGAGAATGACTTGCAGGTCTCCAACTAGCATTTCCCTTTCCAGTCCACACTCTGACTTCAGTCAATGTACCTCCCTTACATAATTTTCCTCGGTATCTTTTCATTATTTATCTTACAATATTTTGTGTAAAAGAATAAGCCTACATACATCCTGACAACTACCATGATTTGAGTCCATCTAATGGAAAATAAAAATATCTTCCACAAAGCATGTTAATTGTGACCACATCCTTTCAGGAGTCTTTTCATATTCTCTTACATGTTTGATTACTCTTTTTATCCTCTGTCACCTATAGTTATTTGAACCTTTTTATGTGTTTTGATGAAGGTATTTGGGTACACAATTATTTCTAAAATAATCAGAAATAAATACATACACATAGTTCTGGCCAATTGATATTCATACATATCATCTATGGGCTTCAAATCAACCTCCCCAAACATTTTCTAACCATTGTGTAATCCTATCAGTTAACTAGCCATTTGTTACACTATATCACTTTGGAAGAAAGATTAAAGTAACATTTAACACACCAGGAAGTTAGTTCTAATTATAGTGTCATTCTCCACTCCTTCCCAACAGAAATGACACGTTCCCATGTATCACAATACCCCAGTGACTGGGATGGTGACTTAGAAGGTATTGTTCAGGACACTCGAGATTCTTGTGTTCTTTGACATAACCATATTCCAGATACCAGTGTACAAGTATTTACAGATGCAGGTTTCCATGTATCATGTTCTGCTACCACCCCTCTGGTTCCCACAGGTACATGGTGTTCATCATCTGTCTTCCCCAAACCAATTACATAGGAGAGACACACTCATTTTGTACCCATGAAACCTGAGTCACTAGAACACAATAATAAAAGTCTCACTTTCCAGTGAGAGCCTGCCATAATGCAGGATGAGCATTTTGTTCCCATAAGTTTACCCTGCCAGCCTAGCCTTTCAACACTCCTGGCCACGGGCCTTTAAAAGCATTAAATTCAGAAGTGACTAGAATATCTAAGTCCTTCTTTAGTGAGGATACAAGACTTCTAGTGTTGTCAGTGATTATGGTGTTCCAGTAGAATAATTATTAATTATTGAATAGGTCATTTACTTAGAGCTTGATTAGCCTGGCTTCAGTGATTTCTGAAAGAGAGTTCCCGCTAATGTCACTGTCTGGGTTAACATCTTTCACATCATAACCGCCATCATGCAAGAACATTATTTCAAACCAACTCAACACCCAAAATCATCTCCTACAGTCTCCACAGGTAATATGGAGTCGCAAGGCCATTGCTTATTAAGATACCACATATGATAATGCCATTTAACATGTGTGGGATTTGTGCAATTTGGAAATACAATCTACAGTGAAAAATACTTTGTTCCACCCTGACTGGTGCAGCTCAGTGGGTTGAGTGCTGTCCCACAAACCAAAAGATCACCAGTTTGATTCCCAGTCAGGGCACACACCAGGGTTGCAGGCCAGGTCCCCAACTGGGGGCATGGGAGAGGCAACCCACTGATGTTTCTCTCCCTCTCTTTCTTCTTCCCTTCCCCTCTTCCTAAAAATACATAAATAAAATATTTTTAAAAAATTATTTTCCTAAAAAAAGTATTGTGCTCCATATGGGTCTGTCAATCAGATCCATTTTACCCTCAAACACAGCTAGTTCTGAGTACACCATAATGCTTCTTGTAAGCATCCCTTGTGTACCTCCAGAAGAGACTTACTGGTAATTTTGGATCACTGGGTTCCATTTCAACTTCCTTTAAATGCATTCCATGCACGTTTACATTTGATACACTCAGAGGGACAAACCAAGCTCTAATATATTTGGCAGATAACAGCAATCTGCTCTCCATCATATCCAGGCAGCTGTTGCAGGAATGCATCACCATAACTTATGCCCACATAGAATGCTGAAGCTCTGCTGTTTGACTACTCTACCCAATAAGATTCACTGGTAGTGGAAACAAGTCAATTGAGAAATAATCAGAATGGTAAATACTACAGCTTATAAACAATGAAGTCAATGAGAGCTGTAGTTAGGCACAGTAAGCTGTTTCATGAGAGTATGCTGCATTACTTCTTTTCTGAAATTGTCCAGATGGAGTCCAATTCCCCTTCTTTAGGAAAAAGAGTTCAAGGCAGGGATTGCAGGGAAGAATATAGCAGCCAGGTAGGTGGAAGCTGAGTTCACTTGCTCTTGCCCCAACTCAAATTTTCAGCTGATCTGACAATTAACCGCAACAGTTAATGGAATCTTAGCTGATGTGAAGTTTTTGAAGCCAAGTTGCTTTGCACCATCCAGCAAGATTTTACAAGTTAAAGGGGAAATACCCTTTAACTTGTGTGAGGCACCTACAGCAGCAGAGGGACCAGAGAGAAATCACAGCTTTGGAGCTTCCTGCACTCTCAGATCAGGGGGCCCCAGTCCTGCATAGGGATCCCCAGCCCTAATCAGGAGTGACTTGGGAGAATGTACAGAGTCTAGAAGACCCAGGCTACACACACATAGCAAGCAGCACATCCATAGCTGTAGTGCCAACCTGGAGAGTTCCAGATGGGGATTCAATTTCCTAAAATAAGCAGGTTGCCACACCTGGGTCTGTCAGAGGCCCCTGCAGGCTGTAGCCAGCCATGACCTTAAGAGCATTTTGCTTTCGGGGGAGGTGGTATACACAAAACATCAGACAGTAACTGAGTGCTGTAGTACAGGTACCACATGGAGACTTTTTAAAGAGGAGCTGAAATGTGGCTGGGCAAAGACCCCACAGAAAGCTGCTCTACCAGCAGAAATCAGATTGAAAGTGCAGTTATAGAAAGAAATCTAGCAAAGCAAGAAAAGTGCTTCTCTTGGACCCATTCTGAACCTCTCTCAGCTGTGCCAAGACACACTGGATCTACATACAGGTTCTTTCCCACTGAGACTAGCTGGGCAGAGAGATCAGGGACTGGTGCAACACACAGGGGAGGTCAGAAAAGAAATGTTGTTGAGTGGATTGGGGAAGAAAACAGGTTTCCCCAGGCTCAAGGCTGTGAGAGGCACCCCACCCGCCACTCCACAGCATGAGCTAATCAGCTGCTGATGATGTGGCTGTGGAGAGGAACCTTGCAGAAAGGGAAAATTGCCTTTTGACCTGTTCTGAAATTATCTCAGCTGCACCAACCCAACTAGACCTCTGAGTCCCTTCCCATTGAATCCAACTGTGCAGAAAGATCAGAAAATTGAGCAACAGGGGATTTACTGGGCCCTGCCCAGCTTGGCTGGCAAGCAACTCGGGGGCTGTGCAGAACAGAGCAGTCTGGATTATGTCTCATGCAAAGGCAGTGGGCTGCAATTAGATGGGTGAGCATTGAGTACTTGAGATTCTTTGCAGCCAAGTAGACCCTCATTGCCCTGCAGAGTACAAACCTCTGGGAAGGGAAAGGTATGCCCACTCTCCTCCTTCAGAATTGCAAACACCACATCCAATGGGGAAACTCTGCATAAAAGTCCTGCCAGACTCAGGATACACCTGCTAGATGCATTTCTGCAGGGGGAAGAAAGAGAAATTCGAAAAGGGGCCTTTCTGAACTTTTCTGAGCCCAATAAGCCATGCTGGTTCCCTAGGTCCTATCCCACTGAAACCAGCTGGGCAGAGAGAGCAGAAACTGATGCAACAAGTGGTATTCAGAACCCCTCCCAGCCTTGGTTCTTATACAGAGCTGCCATAGGCACCAAGAAGAAAAGAGCTGACCCTTTTACACAGATTGACCCCACACATGAAAAGAACATCTAACTCATCAGAAACTATACATTACTGGAAATAATCTAGACAGACCAAGACATGACATAAGGGTAGGGGAAATCACCCAACATCTTCCCTCAAGTCTAAACAGCACCTCTCAGAGGAGATCCAGGGGCCCCATCCTCCCAATTGTACCAGAAGACCTCTCAAAAACAGACAGGTCAGCAGCAAGGCTAAGACTAACAGCAGGACCGCAGATAAAGGCAGGTGGAGGTGGTACTTTTGGTGCTTTCCAACATTTGATGACCCACCCCTAGGCATTTTGCTGATAAAAAGCCAGCAGTGCAGAGCAGTGAGGTCCATCTGGATGCAGCCAAGCCTGAAGGAGACAGACACAGACTGTGGAACATTTGTAGCCTCAAATAGGCTGCCTAGAGCTGGACAAGGACAGCATCTGACACTACCAGTGATGTATCCAGAAGGAGAAGCTAGCAGGCAAGCACTAAGCTCTGCTGAGATGAATTTCACCTTGTTCTTTTTCATTATTTGCATTATTTTCCTTTTGCATAGCTTTTAACATTTTTCTTCTTCAATTCTGTTCCTATTTTCACTATTTTTTATCTCAAATCTCATATTTTACTCTTCCGTTTTCTTACTCCATTTTGCCTTCTTCCTTTCCCCTTTTTATTTCCATTTTAAATTTTGTTTTCTCTTTTCTTCACCTTGAAGAAACAAAATTCCTTACTCTTATTATTTCTCCTCCCTCTCAACATCATTTTTCTTTCCTTTAGCCATTTCATATTCTTTTTCTCTTTCTCATAATATTGTTATTTTCTTTCCACCTTTATTAATCTTTGCTCATCTGTTGTTTGATATTGCTGTTGTTTTTCTTCTATTTTGTTCCTAAATTTTTACTATTTTTTACTTCAAATCTCATATTTTACTCTTCCCTTGTCATACCCCATTTTGCTTTCTTCCTTCCCTTTCCTATTCTTGTTTCAATATATATATTTTCCCTCTGTTTGCCTTGCTTCTATTCCTTACTCTTATTATCTCTACTCCTTCTATCCTTTCAAAATCATTTTTCTTTCCTTTAGACATTTCATATTCTCTTTTTCTTTTTTATAATATTCTCTTTTCACCTTTATTAATCCTTGCCCATGTCATTGATATTGTTTGTCTTCAATTTTGTTCCTATTTTTCACTATTTTTTAATTTCAAATCTCATACTTCACTCTCCCCTTTTCTTATTCCATCTTGCCTTCTTCCTTCCCTTTTTTATTTACATTTTCAATTTAATTTTTTCCCTTTCTTTGCCTTGATTCTATGCCCTGCTATTAATTCTCCTCCTTCTATCCCTCAAAATCATTCTTTTTTTCTTTATTCATCTCATACTCTTTTTTTCCTTTTTTACAATATTTTTATCCTCTTTCCACCTTTATTAAACTTTGTTCATTTGTCATTGATATTGCTGTTGTTGTTGGGGGATACTTTTGCTGGTGTGCATTTTGTTTTCTCTTTTGTTATGTTCTGTCAGGACTTATAAACAGCATACAAGACAAGTGGGGACTGAGACTCTCAGACAATCAACCAAAGGGGAGAAACAACTAACAAATGAGCCAACAACAATCAAAATCCAAATAAAACAGGAGAGCTCATGTAAACTGCATTGAGGGCATCCCTGGAGCATCTATCTCAGGATATCAAGGAGACTGTACCACTGAGTCCCACATGACTCCAACTACAGCATGAAGACAGAGTTAAAGCACATCAATCTAATATGTAGAAACAAATAAAAAGGGTCACCTAAATTGGGAGACAAAGAAACAACCCCCAATCAAAAGGAAAGGAGGAATTCCCAGGAAAAAAAAGAGCTAAATGAAAGTGAGACAAACAATTTATCAGACATAGAGTTCAAAGTAATGGTTATAAGGATGCTCAAGTAACTTAGTAGGAACTACAAGGAACTTCATGGGAGCTATAAGGAACTTAGTGGGAACTACATCAGCATAAAAAGGGACATAGAAACTAGGAATAAGAACCAGATGGAAATGAAGAAAACAATATCTGAAATCAATAATGCACTAGAAGGAATCTAAAGCAAACCAGATAAGGCAGAGGATCAATTAAGCAAGTTGGAAGACAAGGTAGAAAAAAAAACAGAACAACAAAACAAAACAAAAATGAGTAAAAAAGAATGGGGATAGTTTAATGGAGCTTTAGGACAACATGAAATGTAAAAATATTTGCATTACAGGGATACCAGAAGGAGAAGAAAAGGAGCAAGGGATAGAAAACCTGTTTGAAAAAACAATAACAGAAAATATCCCTAAGTTGGTGGGGGGAAAAGTCATGTGAGTCCAGGAAGCATAGAGGGTCCCAATTAAGATGAACCCAAAGGGGACCACTCCAAGACACATCATAATTAAATGGCAAAATTTAAAGACAAAGGTAGAATCTTAAAGGCAGCAATTGATAAACAGCTAGTAACATACAAGGGAGTTCCAATAAGTCTACCAACTGATTACTCAACAGGAACACTACAAGCTAGTAGGGATTGGCATGAAATATTTCAATTAATGAAAAGCAAAGGCCTGCAACCAAGACTATTCTACCAAGCAAGTCTCTCATTTAAAATAGAAGATGAAATAAGGAGTTTCCCAAACAACAAGAAAAGCTGAAGAGTACACCTCCACCAAACCAGCATGGCAACAGATGTTAAAGAGACTGTTTTAGGAAATGAAGAAAAAGAGAGAGAGAGGAACACAGGTGCAAAGGGAACACATGGCAATGATTAAGTATCTATCAATAATATTATTAACTATAAATGGATTAAATTCTCTGATCAAAAGTCATAGGGTAGCTGAATGGATAAGAAAACATGACTGACATGTATGCTGTCTACAAAAGACTCACCTCAGAACAAAAAATCTAGACTGAAAGTGAAGGTATGGAAAACAATATTGCTAGCAAATGGATATTTTTTAAAAAACCTTGGGTAGCAATACTTATATAGGAATAAATAGATTTCAAAACAAAGACCATATAAAGAGACAAAGAAGGATGTTACATAATAATTAAGGAAGTAATCCATGAAGAAGAGATAATATTTGTAAACATATATGCACCTAACATAGGAGACCCTAAATATATAAGGAAAATCTTGGAGGACTTCAACAAATTATCAAGGGCAATATACCCATCACAGAATATTTTAATACCCCATTCCAAGCAAAAATCAACAAAGATATTTTGGCATTGAAAACACTCTAGAGAAAATGGACTTAATTGACATATACAGAAACTTTCAACCAAAAGAAGCAAAATATACATTCTTTTCAAATGCACATATAATGTTCTCAAAGATAGACCACATGGTATGACACACAACAAGCCTTAACATATTCAAAGTTGAAATCATATCAAGCATCTTCTCAGATCACAATGGCTTGACACTAGAAACCAACCTCAAAGAAAACACTCAAATACATGGACACTGAATAACATTTTATTAAATAATGAATGGGTCAGCAATGAGATCAAGAAAGAAATCAAAAAGTATCTAGAAACAAATGAAAATAAACACACAACAATCCAAAACCTATGGACACAGCAAAGGCAGTCCTGGGAGGGAAGTTCACAGCAATACAGGCCTACCTAAAGGAGATAGAAAATTCTCAAGTTAACAATCTAATCCTACATCTTCAAGAATTATAGAGGAACAACAGCAAACAAAGCCCAGAGCATGTAGAAGGATGGACATAATAAAGATCAGAGCAGAATTAAATGACATAAAGACTAAAAGAACAGTTCAAAGAATCAATAAATTCTTTTTGAAGAATTTGGTTCTTTGAAAATATGAACAAAATTGACAAACCATTAACTAGACTCATCAAGAAAAAAAGAGAGATGACTTAAATAATAAAATGAAAACTGAAAATGAGAAGTTACAACTGATACCACATAAATACAAAGGATTATAAGAAATTACTACAAACAACTATATGCTAAGAAATTGGACAATCTGGACAAAATAGAGAAATTTCTAGAAACACACAATCCTCCAAAACTGAATCAAGAAGAAGCAAAAGCCTGAATAGACTGATAACAATGAGTAAAATTGAAGCAGTAATCAAAAAACTCCTGGCACACAAAACCCTGGACCAGATGGCTTCACAGGTGAATTTTCCAAACATTTAAGGAAAAAGTAATTCCTATCCTTCTCAAACTATTCCAAAAAATTCAAGAAACAGAGAGACTCACAAACTCTTTTTATAAGGCCAGTATTATCCTAATCTCAAAACCAGGTAACACAACAAAGATAGAAAACTACAGGCTAATATCCCTGAAGAACATAGATGCTAAAATCTTCAACAAAATACTGGCAATCTGATTCAGAAATACATTTAAAAATTACACACCATCATCAAGTGGGATTCATCCCCGGAATGCAAGGATAGTACAACATTCGCAAATCAATAAACATAATACACTACATAAATAAAACATAGGACAAAAATCACATGATCATATCAATAGATGCTACAAAAAAAGTATTTGGTGAAATCCAGCACTGACTTATGATAAAAACATTCAGCAAAGTGGGAATAGAGGGAGCATACCTCAACATAATAAAGACCATATACAAAAATACAACTGCCAACATCATACTCAATGGGCAGAAACTAAAAGTGTTTCCCTTAATATCAGGAACAAGACAAGGGTCTCTGCTTTCACCACTCATATTCAATATAGTACTGGAAGTCCTAGCTACAGTGATCAGTGAAGAAGAAACAAAAGGTATCCAAATTAGAAAGGAAGAAGTAAAACTGTCATTATTTGCAGATGACCTGATAGTGTACAAAGAAAACCCATATACTCCACCAAAAAGCTACTCTACATAAAAAGTGAATTTGGCAAAGTATCAGGATAGTAAGTCAATATTCAGAAATCAATGGCATTTTTGAACACCAACAATGAATGATCAGAAAGAGAAACAAAGAAAAAAAATCCCATTTACTATAGCAACAAAAAAATAAAGTACTTAAGAATAAACTTAACTAAGGAGGTAAAAGACCTGTACTTGGAAAACTATAGAACACTGGAGAAAGAAAGGAAGATACAAATATATGGAAGCATATACCATGTACATGGATTAGAAGAATTAACATCATTAAAATGTCCATAATACCCAAAGCAATCTATAATTTCAATGCAATTCCTATTAAGATACCTATGGTATATTTCACAGATCTAGAAAAAATACTCCAAAAATTTATATAAAACCAAAAAAGACCCCAGATAGACTCACTATTCTTGAGAAAGAAGAATAAAGTTGGATGGATCACTATACTTGATATCAAACTATAATACAAGGATATTATAATCAAAACAGTTTGTTACTGGCAGAAGAACAGACACACAGATCAATGGAAGAGAAGAGAGAGCCCAGAAATAAACCCATGTCTTTATGGTCAATTAATTTTTGACAAACAGGGCATGAGCATACAATAGAGTTAAGATAGTCTCTTCAATAAATGGTGTTGGGAGGACTAGGTGGATTCATGCAGAAAAATGAAGCTAGACCACTGACTTTACACTATACACCAGAATAAACTCAAAATGGATAAAAGACTTAAATATAAGTAGTGATACCAAAAAAATCATAGCAGAAAACACAGGCAGTAAAATGTCAGATATCTCACATAGCAATATTTTGCCAATATATCTTTTAGGGCAAGGGAAATAAAGAAAAAAATAAATATAATAGGACTACATCAAATTAAAAAGTATCACACCTAAAGAAACCATCATCAAAATGAAAAGGGCACTGACTATATGGGAGAACATATTTGCTAATGGTACATTGCACAAACATTTAATCTCCAAAATGTATAAAGAACTCATCAGACTCAATGCCAGAAGACAATCCAATTAAAAAATTGGCAAAGGGCCTGAATAGACACTTTTCCAAGGAGGACATACAGGTGGCCCATAGGTGCACAAAAAGATGCTCAACATCACTAGCTATCAGAGAGATGTAAATTAAAATCACAATGAGGTATCACTTTACACCTGTCAAAATGGCTATCATTAATAAATCAACAAACAACAAGTGTTGGAGAGGATGTGGAGAAAAGGGAATCCTAGTGCACTGTTGCCGGGAATGCAGACTGATGCAGCCACTGGAAAACAGTATGGAATTTCCTCAAAAACTAAAAATGGAACTACTCCCAGTGATTCCACTGCTTGGAATATACCCTAAAAAATGCTGAAACACCAATTCAAAAGAACTTATGCATCTCTATGTTCATAGCAGTTCTATTTATAACACCCAAGTGCTGGAAACAGCCTAAGTACTCATCAGTATGATCAGTATATCAAAAAACTGTGGTACATTTTCAAAATGGAATACTATGCAGCAGGAGTTTCTAACTTTCACAACAGCATGGATGGAACCAGAGAGTATTCTGCTAGGTGAAACGAGGCAGTCAGTGAAAGACAAATACCATATGATCTCACTTATAAGTATCTAAGGAACAAAATAAACTAGTAAGAAAAATAGAGGCATAGGATCATGGAATAGACTGACAGCGGTAAAAGGGAGGTGGGGACTATTTGAAAGAAGGGACTAGTCAAAGAACATATATGAAGGACACATGGACATGGACAACGGAGCCATGATTGACTATGGAAGTGGTCGGGGGTGGGCTAGGCAGAGTTGGGCAGAAGGGGAAAAAATTGTGACAACTCTAACAGCATAAACAATATAAGTTAAAAAATTAAGTAACCGAAACTAACAAAAAAAAAAAAGAAAAACGAGTTCAAGGTTTCTCCCAGCATGCACTGTTAGTCAACAGCTGACCTGCTCTTATTGCAGGTCTCCCTGTGATCACATCTCTCCTCTGTTTGCCAAGACATTCCCCTTGTATCTATTTACTGCCTGTTCACACCTCTCATCCTTGCCCTCACGGTTGGCTTTTCTGGTTCAGATATACTATTTAATCATAGCACAAGTAATAACAGATTTTTTTCTAATGCTTCTTCTTGGCTTGCTCCCTGGAATAAATTATCAACCCATAAAATTTCCTCCATGCAACAATATCCAAAATTAGTGTTATGCCCCCAATTATTAATTTCAAGAATCCATGACAATAATGAGAGACTCTATTACCAGCCTCTTACTAACACTTTCCTTTCCATAGCTTAAGCAAAACAGGATAGAATAAGGGGATAATGAGTCAAATGAAAATATTCCAACAAGTATAGACAGAAGAGCCAAATTTCAGCTACTTCAGCTTTGCACAGGATCACACTCTTAAAATAGTGGCAACTTTTATTTTAATTTCATTCAAAGTTTATGAAGGTTCTTTCCTCAAATAAATTATTATTGATTACAAATAAATATGTAGGTAGGTTAGGATAAAACATTAAACCCTAAGAAATTATTTCCCCTGACATTCTACAGAAGACATAAGAATTCTATGAGATTTTTGAAGAAACTTTCTTGTATGAAGAAGTTCCACAGTAGATGATGAGGAACAAGGGTAAAACTGTGATTCTGGGAGTTGAGACACTGAGGTCCTTGCCTAGTCTTTGCTGGAAAGTTTTGAGCCAATCACTTACCATCTCCTTTTTTATTTCTCCATCTAGGAGCTAGGATTTTTTTTCCTGTATTATTTTTTTTCCTGTGTTATTTTAGGAAGATACTCTTGATGTCATTCTGTTGCCTACAAAATCAAGTCCCAACTCCTCAGCCTGGCATACAAGATACCTTTCAATCTGCTTCCGAAACAATGCTCTATTTTGAGTACAGAATTTTTTTTTTTTTGTAAAGGACCAGATAGTAAATATTTTCACCTTTTCAGCCCATATAGTCTCCATCCCAAGTACTTAAGTCTGCAATTTTAGTTCAAAAGCAGCCATAGGCAATAGTAAATAAGTGAGTATGGCCATGTTCCAATTAATCTTTGTGGCAATTAAATGTGAATTTCATCTAGTTTTTCACATGTCACAAAACATTCTTCTTTTGATTTTTTCCATTTTGTATAGTTCATAGGCCAAACAAAAATAGGCGGTATTCCATCAGCCTCTAATGTACTCTGATCACATCACACTGAATATCTCACCATTTCCCAAATAATTAAAGTATTTTCAAGGTTCAATGTCATTGCACAAATAATCCTATGTGGTGAATACCAACACACCCATCAAGGCTTACTCATATACTGTACTTCTCCCTAAATCTTTTCCTATAATCTTTTGATCTCAGTAATTGGCAACTTCAACCATTCAATGGCTATAGTCACATAACTCATCCTTGTCTCTCTCACATTTCACATCCAATCCCTGATCAAATCTTTCCAGTGCCTTTGATACAGGATATGCTTTGCTTTTTGGTGTATCATCTGTTTCTCCTCACCACAATGCAAACTTCAAAAAATCTGGAAATTGTGCCTATTTTTTCACTGAAGAACTTGCAATGCCTCAATCACCACCTATAAGTGACCTACAAGTCAGTATATTTGTTGATCATATACTATGTGCCAGATTCTACTACTGAATCCTCAGTGCCAAATCCTCATTTAAAATCTCTGTGCTCTGAATTTTCCTTCAAAATTCATCATTATAAGTCACCCATTAAAACCAAAGAAAAAGACACTCAGATCGGGTGTAGCTCTATGAAAAACTCATTTTGAACTCTACTCTAGTACAAAACTTTCATGATTACAGTATTAAATTTTTACAGCCCTCTGCAAGGTTTTTAGATATCAAAAGTATAAAAAATAGATGCTTTTAAGTATTTAAATCAAAGTATATGATACATTTTAATGACTTCAAAAAATGACTGCCAAGATGGAGACATAGGTAGATACAATTTGTCTTCTCACACAACCAAAAGAAGGACAACAAATTTAAAAACAAAAATAACCAGAACCACCAGATAATCAAACTGTATGAAAGTCCAACAACCAAGGAGTTAAAGAAGAAATATTCATTCAGACAGGTAGGAGGTGCAGAGACTGGCAGCTGGGGCAGAGAGGACTCATGGCAAGGCAGCAGCTGGAGGGGTGGGATGGGGTAGTACCACATTTTTATGTTGATAAATGGGGAGGAACAACTGGAAAGTGAGACAGACCAAGCAACCCAGGGTTCCAGTGTGGGGAAATAAAGCCTCAAAACTTCTGACTGTAAAAACCTATGGGGGTTTCAGTGTCAGAAGAATCTCCCAGCCTTACAGAAGAGTTTCTGGGAGAGATCCACAGAGTCCTAGAACATGCACAAACCAACCCAACCAGGAATTAGCACCAGAAGGGCCCAATTTGCTTGCGAGTAGCAGGAGAATGACTGAAAGCCAGCTGAGAGTTGAGCAAGCAAAATTGTTCCCTTTGGACCCCTCCCCCACAGATAACACCACAACGCAGCAACCTGGGTTGCCCTGCCCCAGCAAATACCTAAGGCTCCACCCTTTACTACATAACAGGTGCATGGAGACTAAAAAAATATGGCCCAAATGAAAGAACAGCTTGAAGCCTCAAAAATAGAAGTAAGTGATGAAGAGATAGCCAATCTATCAGATGCACAGTTCAAAACAATGGTAATCAGGATGCTCACAGAAATGTTTGAGTAAGGTCACAATATAGAGGAAAAAGGTAAGGGTTATGCAAAATGAAATAAAGCAAAAACCAAAAGTGAACAGAAGGAAATCAGGACTCAAATCAATGGTTTGGAGCAGAAGGAAGAAATAAACATTCAACCAGAACAGAATGAAGAAACAAGAATTTTTAAAAAATGAGGAGAGGCTTAGGAACCTCCAGAACAACTTTAAACATTCCAACATCCGAATCATAGGGGTGCCAGAAGGAGAAGAGGAAGAGCAAGAAATTGAAACTTATTTGAAAAAATAATGAAGGAGAACTTCCTTAATCTGGCAAAGGAAATAGACTTTCAGGAAGTCCAGGAAGCTCAAAGAGTCCCAAAGAAGTTGGACCCAAGGAAGTGCACATCAAGGTGCTTCAAAATTACTTTACCCAAGATTAAAGATAGAGAGAGAATCTTAAAAGCAGCAAGAAGAAGGGAGACAGTCACCTGCAAAGGAGTTCCCATAAGACTATCAGCTGACTTCTCAAAAGAAACCTTACAGGTCAAGAAGGGGCAGGAAAGAAGTATTTCAAGTCATGAAAAGCAAGGACCTACATCCAAGATTATTCTATCCAGTAAAGCAATCATTTAGAATGGGAAGGCAGATGAAGTGCTTCCCAGATAAGGTCAGTTAAAGGAGTTCGTCATCACCATGCCCTTATTATATGAAATGTTAAAGGGACTTATCTAAGAAAAAGAAGATGATCAAAAGTATGAACAGTAAAATGACAAGTAAACTCACAGCTATCAACAACTGAATCTAAAAAACAAGTAAACAAAAAAAACTAAGAAAACTAGAACAGGAACAGAATTGCAGAAATGGAGATCACATGGAAGGTTATCAGTGGGGAGAGAGAGGAAGGAGAACAGAGGAAAAGGTACAGGGAATAAGAAGCAGAAATCGTAGGTATAAAATAGACAGAAGGAGGTTAAGAATAGTACAGGAAATGGAGAAGCCAAAGAACTTATATGTATGACCCATGGACATGAACTAAAGTAGGGGAATGCTAGTGGGAGGGGTGTTCAGGGTGGAGGGGAACAAAGGGGAGAGAAAAATAGGATAACTGTAATAACATAATCAATAAAATAGATTTTTAAAAAAGAAATAAAAGTATTCATTGAAGTTATTATCTTTGGCATACTCTCTCTGCTATAATCTAAAATATCATCTCAGATCTGTGCTACATTAAACCAGTCTCGCCAAATGTTAACCATATACAAAAGTTGTTAATCAAACTACACACTTATTTACTATCTGGTGAGGATGCTTTTAAAAAAGCTGATTTAGCAAGAAAGCCCTCTTACTAGCAGAGTGTATATCACCAATGACCCTGAATAAAGAGCTATGTGCCAACTGGACTATACCTGCTGTACATAAGTAAGTCAGTGCTTTTAGGTAGAAATGTTTTTGCCCTGTACTGTAAAATTTATTTGCTTAAATCATTTGGCTCCATTAGATGTACACTTCTTGCTACGGTAGATATTACTGATTGGACATTATTTCAATTGCAATAAGTTTAACTTATCTCTGACCTTCCCATCCAATACATTTGACCCAAATCTCAAAAAATAAAGATAAAATAGCACCATGACAAAGCAATTTAGAGGCACAGATTCACCAAATGTCATGATTTAGTTACCAACTTTATACCTAATCATATATTTTATACACAAGTAACAGAAATTAATGTTTAGTAAAGATCCTAAGATATAAAATCGATTAGAAATCTTAATTTAAAATTGTCACATTAAATTTAATTTGTACATATATCTGTCTCCAGAATTGTCACAGGTACGAGCAATTTAAATTGCTTTAAACAGTCCACACCTTCTCTTTTAGAGTAGGTTCAGAATTGACAAAATGTGAAATTACCAAAGTACTCACAAGATCTCATTACTGTTTATTTGTGCAAATTTTCATTGTATGATGACAATTTTTTTTACCCATAACCTAAAGCAAAATTTAAATACATTATTCATCACTCCTAGGGTAGGATAAATTAATATATTTTAATTGCCTTAATAAATTATATATTTAATGGACTTTGAATGGGGTCTAGAACACACTAAGCACTCATTAAATGTTGGTTGTTACTGTTTTGGTCAATGAGAGTAATATAATCAAAAATTTAAAAATGCATGCCCCATATAGGTTGATTTTCTAGGCTGGGTTCTCAAAGCTACAGGACAAGTCAACATATTTATAGAATATCAGTTACCTAGAAGCAAATAAAGCAAATCATTTAAAACTTTGATTAAAATGTAAACATGTATTCAACCATGCAGTTGAATACAACATTCAATTGAGTATTTTAACTAATAAGATAGATTTTTAGACATTTTCCTATTTATGGACAAGAGCTTTGTGGTACGTTTACAGACCCACTTCCTCTTCCTCTTCAGGATAATGTGGTGGTGGTGGGTAGGGTGTAACATAAAGCTTTGATTTACGAAACAATTTCTTTGTGCTTATCTACTCTCACTTTCCATGTAGATGAAGAGTGAATTCTCCACACCTTGCTCTGTCCAGCTTTTCATGGGCCACCGTTTTTTTTCCTTGATCCCCTCCTCACAGGAAAGGCTTTATATCCTGGCCATGTGGAAGCAAACCTGAGCTAACCTTCATATCTACGATTGCTTCCCCTTATTCTGAGCATCATGGAACCAATTCTGGCTAACACCTACTACTGCAAATTCCTGAAACGCAGCTGCTTTTCGATACTTGACTAATAAATTATAATTAGGAAATATTAAGTAACATATATTTGCATCTTGATGAAAATATTGAAAGAAGGAAACATCAAAATAATGATTTCTCATGTTTTTAAGAAGTTCTATAGAATGTAGTGTTTACATCTTGATTACAAAGCTTCTTTACAATTTACAAGACATTCCTCACCTCTGCCTCCCTTTCAAATCTGATTAATCCAGATGTCCTTGTTCTAACTGCAAGTGATCTACTGTGATTTATTTTTGGAAATTGCTAATGAAGAAGAAAATGTTAACTTTAAAATATCTGTGTCCTAGGAAAATGAAATATAACTTTTATGGAGGATGAAATATAACTTTATTTGAGAATTCTATTCCAAGCTGGTGTATTTACAGCTTTCTACACTGCTTTGAATTTTTTCTGAATATCCACCTCTCATAGGAAAACTTTTAAAATAAGATCATCTAATTAACACCAAAACCTAAATAGGTGTACTAGGAAAAATAATTTTCAACTTAATTTATACACATCTGATATATAATGAATTGTTTATATTTATAATTTTTCTATATATGTATACCTACACATTTATGTATATATTTACATATATACAGGAAAAATATAAAACTTTTTAAAAACGTGATTAATGTAAGATATTTCCACCAGATAAAATTAATAAATAAGCTGAAGCAAGAAAGAAAATACATTGATTTTGATATTAAAAATGTGATATAATGCATCTATTGGCATTGAGAAAAATAAGATTGGTAAGAAGAAATGATAATTCTGATGTCATCCTCTTTGAAACTGCTAAAGCATTTTGTAATTGATTCCCACATCATCCCTGTGAAATAGGTATTACATACATTATATTATAAGTAGTTATTGAAGCAGAAATACCAGAAAATTACTTACTTTGGCTTATTGAAAAAAACTCACCTTAACTACATGTAGAAAGATTATCTAAAAAATTAAACTAGGACTTAACAACATCCTTGTAAAATTTTATGAATACAGACAAAAAACAAAACAGACTGTGACGAGTCTATCTAGATCCTTCACTGTTCCTCAGTGATTTTATAGATAGTTCGAAATAAGTCCAGTGGAGATATAAGGCCTGTTTTTCTGTAAACATATCAGGAAAGGTATGAATATGAAATCTACTATTCATATTATAAAATAAAACCCATCCCAGGTCCCAATCCATCCCTATGACTTTTCCTGTCTCTCCTGGACCACATGGACTTGAAGCTCAGTGCTGCATCTGCATCCCTGGGGGATGCTGATGGAAAAGACTCCTTTCAAGCACCTCTGGCCAATCACCTTGCCTCTCTCACTTCTACCTGACAGCAAAGCCTGGCAACCTCAAACCCTTCAGGAGTCAGAACAGCTGGGTAAAAAGTAAATCTCCTGGAATTGTAACAAAACTATTTTTTTTCATAAGTCATATTTTTTTCTGCCTTCAGATATGACAAGATGAGTCAGGCAATTTAAGGATCTAGTGTCAAAACTGTCTTAACTATGCTGATCATTTTATGTAGGTCAAAATATTAAGGAGGAGGACAGCAACTCTCTTTATTTAATTTGTATGAAAACACTGCTGGGGTTTGGGGGGTTTTGTACCTGTTGAGGAAACTTTCTATACTTGTCAGTAAAAACAATTTATATTGCGCACATTTTGGTGTTATTTCACTTAGCAGATTTTTTCAGTGTGGAAATATGGTGACAAAGTATGATTTTGTTTCCACTTTGGCTACCTTGAAATTTCTTTCCAATTAGAATGAAAAAATAAATGCTTTAAATTTAATTATCAATGTTTACATTAAGGAATTAGTATAATAGTCATCTCCCCTGGCAAAAAATAAGGCTTTTGTTTTGTTTTTCTCTTTTCTGATATAATTATGGAAGTATATCCATGTATTTCAATCAAGTTGAGCATTTTTCCTGTCAGAGATAAAATTGCCCCACCTTTGGCCAAGGAGCTCCTTGGCTCCTACACAATTTCGACAAGACTTCGTCAGCCTTTGAAAGCTGCTTTGCTTCCTGGCACAGCATCGCTCTGGCTCACCTTTCCCATTACCTGTTTCATACTCGGAAAATGCCATTGCTCTAACGAACCTTGTTCTTTGCAGTGAATCATACTTAGAGCCCAAAATTAGAGTGCTGAAAAGGCTTGTTGCTAGGGGTAGCATTTTCTCGGTTTCATGAAAAAATCTAGGAAATGTAGTTTGTAATTAGAAAAAATATACAAGTTCATATGGTTATTTCCAACTCACACTGAACATTACAGGGTTTTTCTTTAGAGTGATTTTATATTGATTTCACTTGCTGACATAAAAAAGTTAAATAATACTGTTAAAATTAAAACAACTAAGTAGTACACTGTGTGAAAAATATTATAGTTTTTCAATCTTTAGAATATATCACTCCAAGGTATAATAATTAAAACAAAATGGTGACAGTTCAGAATTGTTAAATACAGATCAATGAAAGAAAATTAAGATTTCTGAAAGAATTTTTCAAAGGCACTTCAGATCAGTAGTGCCTTTGCTTGTTTGTGATGCTATAACAGAATACTAGAAATAGGGCAGCTTATAAACCACAGAAATTTATTTCTCGGAGTTCTGGAGGTTAAAAGTCCAAGATTAAGATGTTGGCAGATTTCAGTGTCTGGTGAAGCCCTGCTTCCTTGTTCACAGGTGGCCATCTTTTCACTATAACCTCACATGGAAAGGGGGCAAGAAAGTTCTCTGAGCTGTATCTTATAAAGGCACTAATCTAATTCACAAGGGCTATGACCTCACCACCTAATCACGTTCTGAAGGCTATTAAAAAACATATGTCTTACATGCAGCCCCTCTTCTCTATTCTGGCTGCCACTGCCCTCACTCAAGCAGCATCATTTCTTACCTGCATGCTGGCAGATGCCTACTCACCATTCTGGCTTCCTGTCTCTACCCATCCCACTCCATTCGGTGTGAAGATTCTAGGTGAATGTTTCAGTCATGGTTCTAGATTGTACACCCCCAAAACCAACGTGGGCTAACTTATGCAAAAAGGTATTGTACACAGAATATCAGGAAGTCCTCAAAATCAAGTGAAAGGCTACACAACCAAGTTTAGGAAACTGGACAGAATCAAAGTCCAAAAAGTGGAAAACACAGTCAAGGTCAAGTTGCAAGAAGAGTCAGGGGAGGACCCAGTCACTTCTGCCATGGTCACTGGACACTCTCTACTATCCTAGCTACATTGTTAATGTGATAAGTTGCTGTATATCACTACCTTATTGTATTGCTCTCTCAAGTTAAAGAATTGCAAAGCCGTTTCTAATTGGCTGAGTGAAAGCCATGTGTCTCCAGCTTCAAGTGAGGAGAAGTATGTGCCTCTTCTTTGGTTTCCATAGTGTAAGACAGATCTCAATCTCCAAGTAATACTTCATAATAGAGAATTCCCCCCAAATAGGAATGGTGATTAGATTCTGGGTAGCCAAACAAATAATCATGTTAACTACAATCTTCTTTAAAGGAACCCCACACCTTTGAATTCACACTCCTAAACATAGAATCAGGACAATCATCTATACCCCAGACTCCCTTTCCAGCACTTTCTTCTCTTTTTTTCTTTGAATTAATTATTCACTGACCATTCTCCAGTCCCACTACACCTCTCAGATAGTTCTTTCTGCTGGTAACTATCCTTTCTTGTTTCTATCTGTACAAAAGTTACACCAACCCTGGCTGATGGGACTCAATGAATTGAGTGCTGACCTGTGAACCAAAGGGTCGCCAGTTCGATTTCCAGTCTAGGGCACATGCCATACACTGGCAACCACACACTGATGTTTCTCTCCCTCTCTTCCTCCCTTCCCCTCTCTAAAAACAAATAAATAAAATCCTTTTTTATTTTTTTTAAAGTCACACCATCTTCAATACTTTTCCTCAAATCAACCTCCTCATATAATCTTTCATGTTTCCAGACAACCTTCCCTTTTGGGAGGTCCCAATTTATAATACTTACCTTCTTCCCCATTTATATTTTCATTATTTGCATGCTTTTTATCTCTCCCTCTAGATTGTAATCTTATTAAGAATAGAGTATGATTTATTTTTATTTTTCACATTTTACAAATATCTTTAACATAGGTGACAAATAAATGCCAAACTGATCATGCAAATGTAGTACTCAAAATCTGATATAAAACACAGTAAGTCACACATAGAAACTGATGACAGCATTGCTGTGGAACAAAAAGTCAAGGGTGATATAATAATAGAAATGCCCTCTACTTTAAGAAAGCTCTACGTAAACATAAAAAGTTGAATTTAAGAAATCCTCTCTCTTCATACATTTACCTAACAAAAGTACACATTTTCAAAAAGTATAATAACCTTAAAAATGTAAACTTGCTAGCAGCATTAAAATATGTGCTTTGCAAAATATGTTTTTTAAAGATTTCTTGTATAAAGAAATATACACATATACATAAATACAAAGGATGAAATCCTTTCATCAAACTATCCCTCCAAAAATATCCTCTCTGGCTCTGTGATCTACAAGTAAGCAAAAAAAAAAAAAAAAAAAAAAAAAAAAAAAAAAAAAAAAAAAAAAAAAAAAAAAAAAAAAAAAAAAGGAAGAGCTGGTTTAGTGGAAAGCTACAAATGGTGATTGAAGGGTATGGAAAAAGATCTGTTAAGGAAGGTTAAGAAAATGGATATTATTCAGCATGAAGTTTAAAGGCTGATTTCAGACAATTTGATAACAATCTACAAGTACATGAAGGGCTTTCACACAGGGAATAATCACCAGCTTCTCTCCGACTTCAATTTGGACTGGAACAAGAGAAAAATTATGTTAGATAAAAGGAAGAATTGTTGAGAGTAGAGATTATTTAATACTAAAATAGAGAGTAAGGAGGGCTGTGAATTCCTCTTCCCTGTGGAAGGGCTTTAAAATGTAGCTCAAAAAACACAACCTGCCTGGACATACAGAAATGCACTAGATAACTTCTCAGTTTCTTTCAATGTCTAGAGTCAGAAGTTTTCTGGGGTTATTTTGCTGTAAATTTTTGTTTTTTTTTTTAATTATTGTTGTTCAATTATAGTTGTTCTCATTTTTCCCCGTTGCTCTCCCCTGTCCGGCTCACCCTTCTCACCCATATTGAATTCTTCCCCCAAGGACAAGGACCCCTGTTGTCCTTGTCCATGAGTCTTTTATATACATGTTCTTTGACTTGACCTTTCTTCTTTCCCCCATTATTCCCCTCCCCCTTCCCCTCTGGTTACTGTCAGTTTGTTCTTTATTTCCATGTCTCTGGTTTTATTTTGCCCACTTGTTCATTTTGTTAAGTTTCACTTATAGGTGAGATCATATGGTATTTGTCTTTCATGGCCTGGCTTACTTAACTTAGCATAATGCTCTCCAGTTCCATCCATGCTGTTGCAAAGGGTAGGAGCTCCTTCTTTCTTTCTGCTGTGTAGTATTCCATTGTGTAAACATACCAGTTTTTTGATCCCTTCATTTACTGATAGGCACTTAGGTCGCTTCCGCTTATTGTAAATTGTGCTGCTATGAACATTGGGGTGCATAGGTTCTTTTGAACTGGTGCTTCAGGGTTCTTAGTATATAATCCCAGCAGTGGAATTGCTGGGTCAAAAGGCAGTTCCATTTTCAGCTTTTTGAGGAAATTCCATACTGTTTTCCACAGTGGCTGCACCAGTCTGCATTCCCACCAACAGTATAGCAGGATTCCCTTTTTTCCACAACCTCATCAGCACTTGTTTGTTGATTTATTTTTGATGGCCATTCTGACCAGTGTGAACTGGTATTTCATTGTGGTTTTAATTTGCATCTCTCTGATGGCTAGTGATGCTGAGCATCCTCCCATATGCCTATAGGTCCTCTATATGTCCTCCTTGGAGAAGTATCTGTTCAGGTCCTTTGCCCATTCTTTAATTGGATTGTTTGTCTTCTTGGTGTGGAATTGTGTGAGTTCTTTATATATTTTGGAGATCAAACCCTTGTCAGATGTATCATTGGCCAATATATTTTCCCATACATTTGGTTCCCTCTTCATTTTGCTGACATTTTCTATAGCCATGCAGAATCTTTTTAACTTGATGTAGTCCCATCTGTTTATTCTCTCCTTTATGGTCCTTGCTCAAGGAGACATATCTGTGAAAATATTGTTGCATGGAATAGCTGAGGTTTTCCTGCCTATATTCTCCTCTAGGACTTTTAGGTGGACACGTTTTTCTTAATAAATCAGATAGTAAATGTTTTGGTGTTGAAAGCTATAATCTTTGTAACAACTACTCAAATTTGCCTTGAGTGAAATCTGCCAAGGACAACATGGAAATGAATGGGTGTGGCTGTGTTCTTATAACACTTTATTTACAAAAGTAGGCAGTGCTCTGTAAGATCCAGTTTATTAACTCTTGCTTAGATCCTTCTAAATGTAAATTTGTATGTGAGTACATGCATTTTCTTTTAGTGACATTTAATTAACTTTGAATACAAAAAAATTAACTGAATTTTACTAAAATATTGGTCTTTTGATCAGATAGGAGAGAGTATAAAAAATTGGTTTGAATCAGTAGCCAAGCTTGCCTCAAATTACTGTCAAATTCTGAATCTACTACAAGAGTCACAGATTTTGTGGTGGAGTTTAATGTATGCAATTACAACTAATTTTGTCTATTTACTTGGTTTGGGGATGATATGTTTTGAATTTTATCTCAATAAAACAAAAAGGTTAATAATAATTATCCTAATTAATGTTTTCCATTAATAGTTTTTTTAATGTTATTCAACTAATTTGAAGATGAAATACCTGTAAAACATTTAATAATAATGAAGTTGTATTTTTTCCATTACTGAATTTTAATATTCTTTCATTCAGTAAAAAATTTTGTGGGAGGAAAATGTCAGGAAGAAGCTAATCATCAATTTGCTACGGCAAAAACCTGCAAAGCTGGTGGATGAGCGTTTCAATGTACTTCCAGATTAAGCAAGGCAGTTTAAGGAAAACATCATGCAAAAATTCAATCCACTATGGGTTTAAAATAAAGTCTTCACCTGCGTTGCTGCAGAAAGAATAGTCACTTTACATTTTGTCATATTTTAATGGATTAGCTTTAATGAAGTATGTATCCCCCAAAGCATTATTGTGATATTTTGTGTTTGTCTTGGTCTACACCAAGGCAAGGGTTTAGGTTTAGTGAACAGAAGAATGGATTTCACTCTTAGTAATTCCTTGGAAGGTTTTCTTTTCTAAAGTTTAAAAGAAGGCAGTGCCCACATATTTAGAAGGAGACTTTGTTGCAGCTGATTTCTGTGGATTCTCACGGTGGTGATAATGCTGGCTTGGTCTCTGAAAAATGACATGAGACCCTCACAAAAGAAATTCTTTAGAATATATTCATTAAAACTTATTAATTAATGTCACCCCAATAAATTTACTAAACTAAAATTATTAAAAATTTCAAAACAAACAAATAAACAAAAAACTAGAACATAGTATGGTTTAGCTTGAAAGGGAAAAAGACTGTCTGTCTATTCATTCATCCATCCATGTATTCGTCTATCATCATCTCCCTTTATATACAGGGTCCGGCACAAAGAACATCCCTTCGTTCTTTATTACAAAATATTTTATTACAAAATCAATCCAGGCTGGTGTAGCTCAGTGGATTGAGTGCGGGCCTGTGAACCAAAGAATCACAGTTCAATTCCCAGTCAGGGCACATGCCTGGGTTGCAGGCCAGTTCCCAGCAGGGGATGCACGAGAGGCAACCACACATTGATATTTCTCTCCCTCTCTCCTTCCCTTCCCCTCTAAAGATAAATTTTTTAAAAAAATATTTTATTACAAACTCATAAACATGTAATTCTTTAACATAACAATATCACACTCAAGCACACCAAATGACATTTTAGGTGAAATGTGCAAATTGCTGTCCATCTCATGCAAGATATTCATGTACCCTACTGACCACACTCAAGCAGGCACTACTTCTGCTGGACCCTTCATATTTACCTATCCATCCATTACCTGTTACTGTCTGTCACTCATGCATATGTCCATCCATCCATTTAACTGCCTGCTTACTTACCTACCTAACATATCTACCTATTCAGCCCAGTCATTGACTTTCTGAACTGTGGGAGATTTCTTGCTTTATCTTAATGCGTAGATGCCAACTTTTTGGGTCATTGGGAATTCTCTTTTCTCTTAATTTCCACCCTCCACTTTCTGTACCTAAGCATTTCCCTACTCTTTTTTTCCTCTCTCACCCTTGTAGTGCTTAATTTACTCACATCCTTCTGCAGTCTGCAGCCTTGCATGTGGAGAAGGCCCTGTGCATCTCTCTCCACCCCCACCCCCTACTTTCCACAGTACTTGGCATTTTATGCTGTGCACTCAGTGAAGATCTGTGGGAGAGGAAGCTCATGGGGCTGACTCACTTTGTTTGGTTTTCCTAGTGATTCTAACTTACCATACCTGCCCATGCATAGCCAAGTTTGATAAAAGTTTGGCTGTTTTTTCCATATTCTATATGGAATGGATTTTTCTATCCCACAGCTCCCTCAGGAAGAAACAAAGCTGTGAATCTCCTCTCCTAAGAGAGCTCATAACTTTCTAGAATTTATTGTTTTACATCTCTTTGCATCTTCAGCTCTCTGATAACATTTAAAAAATTATAGTTAATCTGGTGCATTCTCATTGTGAGAGTCAGAGCAACAGTCTCTGTGTTAGTTTGCTATGTCTTCCATAACAAAAGGCACAGACTGAATGGCTTCGATACAGAAACTTATTTTGTTACTGTTCTGGAACATAGAAGTCCAACATGTTGATGGGATTGGTTTCTTCTGAGGCTGCTCTCCTTGGCTTTCAGATGGTGTTTTCCCCATAACTCTGTATGGTCTTCGCTCTGTGTGTGTCTGTGTCCTAATTCTTTCTTCTCATAATACACTCGCCATATTAGATCAGGGCCTACCCAAATGGCCTCACAGTTACCTCTTGAAAGACGCTTCAAATACAATCACATTCTAGGGGTTTGGGGCTAGGATTTCAACAAATGAATTTTAGGTGTAACATTGTTCAGCCCATAAGACTCTCTTTGCAACCCTCTACCCATATTTTTTTTTATTTTAATTGTGGTTCTTGAACATTTTTCTGTCTTCTACTCCCATCCCAGCCCACCGCCCCAGCCCTCCCATATTTTAAGGTTAACCTTTCCAAATCACTTTGTTTTAGGTGGTTCTCTTATGTACATCATCACATTGGATTTTACTTTCACTGCTTATATGATAATATTTTTATTTTGTAGATGAGCTAGCCACACTTACACTTGTTGATAAGGCTGATAAATTTGATCCTTGGTTTATATCATACATATAATATATCATACATACATTATGCATATTAGTAAATACATAAATATAAATGTGTAAGAAGAAAGTGCCTTTCACAATCACAATGTTATCTGTTTTCCTTTTTCTCCCATCTATCAAGTTTTTGGATATTATAGAAGGTTTGTATCTTTGTTCTAGTGCTTACTTTTATATTAATACTTTTCTAAAAATCTTTTTAAGAGAGAGGGGATGGGAGGAAGAAAGAGAGGGAGATAAACATGGGTTGCTTCTTGCATGACTCTGGCCCCAACCAGGAACCTGGCCTGCAACCCAGGCATGAGCCCTGACTGGGAATCGAACCCATGACCTTTTGCTTTGTGGAATGATACCCAACCCACTGAGCCACACTGGTCAGGGCTATGTCAATACTTTCAAATAATACAAGTAGTGCCTTCTTATTTACCCTGTGTCTATGATAAACAGTAAATTTAAACTAGAAAGTTTTTCTTCCTTTTTTTCTCCCCTACAATCTAGTTTTAGTTGATGGTACTAACTTATCTAGTGTTGATATTTTGTACTTTCAAATATACTGAAGCTTTGTCAGTTTAAATAAAATTTTATTCCAAACCTAACTTATGAAACAACCAAAGAACTTATTTTGTTTTCTTCCTCTATCTCCTTTCACTCAACAATTTATTTTGATATATTTTTATAGATTTTTAAATTATTTAGTTTTTGGAATACAAAACTCTGCATATAATTAATGTGTACAACTTAGTGAGTTTGGAGATAAGTACAAACCCATGAAATCATCATCATAATTTATGCTATAAAACTATCTATCATCTGTAAAATTTTCCTCCTGTTCTCTTCTCTGTTGTTTTTATTATTGCTGTTATTACTTTCAGAGAAGGATACTTTATGTAAGATCTAAACTTTCAGGAAATTTTTAAGTATACAATATAGCATTGTTAACTATTAGGCACCATATCCTACAGCTCTCTAGGACTTCCTTATCTTGTATAACAAAACTCTGTACCCTTCCACAGTGTCTCCCAGTTTTCCACTCCTCCCAGATACTGGCATCCACTATTCTATTCCCTGCTTCCATGGGTTTAACTATTTTAGAACCACTACACAAATGATATCAGACAGTATTTGTCCTGTGTCTGGCTTATTTCACCTAGCATGACATCACAAATGGCAGGGTTTTCTTAAGACTATACAGTATTTGATTGTATGTATATACCACATTTTTTTATTCATTTATCTATCAATGGATATTTAGGATGCTTTTATTACTTGACTATTGTTAATAATGCTGCAATGAATATCAGAGTACAGATGCTTCTTTGACATACTAGTATCAATTCCTATGGCTATATACCCAAAGGTAAGATTACTGAATCGTGACACAAGTCTATTTAAAAATTTTTACCTCCATACTCTTTTCCATAGTGACAGTACCAATTTATATTTCCATCAACAATATAAGGGTTCCCTTTTTCCCACATCCTTGCCAACATTTTCTCTTATATTTTTGATAATAGCTATCCTACCAGGTGTGAGTTAATGTCTCACTGTGGTTTTAATTTTCATTTCTCTGATTGTTATTGATATTGAGCATCTTTTCATGTACCAAATGTCAATTTTTATGTTTTTCAAAAAAATGTTATTTCAGGTCCTGTGCCTATTTTAAAAATCAAGTTATTATATTATTATTTATTTTCCTGTTGAGTCATAGGAGTTCCTTATGTATTTGGATATTCTTTTTTAATTATATTTTATTGATTATGATATTACAGTTGTCCCATTTCTCCCCCATCATTCCCTTCCACCCTGCACATCCCCCCCACCCACATTCCACCCTTTAGTTCAGGTCCATGTTTCATAAGTTCTTTAGCTTCTACTTTTCCCACACTATTCTTGCCCTCCCCCTGTCTATTTTCTATCCACCATCAATGCTACTTATTCTCTGTACCTTTTCTCCCTCTCTCCTCCTCCCTCTCCCCTGTTGCAAACCCTCCATGTGATCTACATTTATGTGTTCCTGCTCCTGGTCTAGTTGTTT
The DNA here is from genome assembly GCA_004027475.1 of Anoura caudifer. Classification (NCBI taxonomy): domain Eukaryota; kingdom Metazoa; phylum Chordata; class Mammalia; order Chiroptera; family Phyllostomidae; genus Anoura; species Anoura caudifer. The sequence continues at coordinate 86,755 of PVKU01006947.1, forward strand.
GCTTAGATTGCTTTTGCTTTGGGTGTGGTTATTTATATCTGTGAGTTTGCTGTCTTTTTACTGTCATATTTTTTATCTTCTTATTCTTAGATAAATCCCTTTAACATTTCATATAATAAGGGCTTGGTGGTGATGAACTCCTTTAACTTGACCTTATATGAGAAGCACTTTATCTGCCCTTCCATTCTAAATGACAGCGTTGCTGGATAGAGCAATCTTGGATGTAGGTCCTTGCCTTTCATGACTGGGAATACTTCTTTCCAGCTCCTTCTTGCCTGGAAGGTCTATTCTGAGAAATCAGCTGACAGTCTGATGGGAACGCCTTTGTAGGTGACTGTCCCCTTATCCCTTGCTACTTCTAGAATTCTCTCCTTCATTTTAATCTTGGGTAATGTAATTATGATGTGCCTTGGTGTGTTCCTCCTTGGGTCCAATTTCTTTGGGACTCTGAGCTTCCTGGACTTCCTGGAAGTCTATTTTCTTTGCCAGATTGGGGAAGTTCTCCTTTATTATTTGTTCAAATAAGTTTTCCACTTGTTGCTCTTCTTCTTCCCCTTCTGATACCCCTATAATTTGTATGTTGGGACATTTAAAGATGTCCTGGAGGTTCCTGAGCCTCTCCTCATTTTTTTGAATTCTTGTTTCTTCCTTCTTTTCTGTTTGGTTGTTTGTTTCTTCCTTCTGGTCCACTCCACTGATTAGAGTCCCAGTTTTCCTCCCATCACTATTGGTTCCTGTGCATTTTTCCTCATTTCACTTATTGTAGCCTTCATTTGTTCATCTAATTTGCGACCAAAATCAGCCAATTCTGTGAGTTTCCTAATCACCAGTGCTTTGAACTGTGCTTCTGATAGGTTGACTACCAGTGCTTTGAGCTCTGCATCTGATAGATTGACCACCTCCTGGTCACTCAGATGAATTAGCTCCAGGGCCCTTAGTCTGTTCTCCCATTTGAGCCATCCTTGGTTTGGGGGGTTTTTTTGTTGTTGTTTTTCCTTTGTTTGTCTGGTCGAGGCTGTTAGGTTGTGAGGAGTAGAGCCTTAGGCGTTCACCAGGGCGGGGCAGCCCAGTTGCTGGGTTGTGATGCTGGATGGGGGGGCAGGGTCTGAGAGGGAACAATGGTGCTTGTTCCGTGCTCTCTCCTGGATTCCAGTCCCTTCAGCCACTTTCCCCAAGCAAATTGGGCCCTTCTGGTGCTGATTTCTGTGTGGGTGTGCTTGCACATGCTCTAGGACCCTGTGAGTCTCTCCAACAAACTCTCCTGTGAGGCTGGGACTCCCTCCTGGCACCTCAGCCCCTACAAGTGTTTTCAATAGGTGCCTCCAGGCTTCATTTCCTGGCATTGGAGCCCGGTGTTGTACAGTCTCTTTTGCTGCCCATTTTCACCTGGTTTATCTGTGCACAAATGTGTATCCACTGTCAGCTGCCTTGCTCACCCTGCTTGGCCTCCTTGCATTCGTCAACCACTGCCTGTGTGCCTGGGGTGATTGTGCACCTGGAGCCACCAGCCACCATCCCATCTGGTTGACCCCTCTCCGCTGGCCACTGACTCTGCCCCTCTTACGGGTCTGGGTGAATCGTTGTGAGACTTCCATACAATTCAATTTTCTCTCTATCCTGGTAGGGGATTTTTTTGGTTCTATATATTTGTTGTCCTTAATCTTGGTTGTGAGAGGAGGCACAGTGTGTCCACCTATGCCTCCACCTTGGCTGGAAGTCAATATTAATTGCTTACGAGCATATAGTTTCCAAATATTTTCTCTCATTTCTTAGGTTACCTTTCTTATTCTGTTGATTTTCTTCTTTGCTATGCAGAAGCTTTGTAGTTTGATGTAATCCCACTGGTCTAATTTTGCTTTCATTCCATATGTTTTTGATGTTGTACCCAAGAAATAATTGCCAAAGTCAATGTCAAGAAGTATTTGCCATATGTTTTCTTTTTAGGAGTTTTACAGCCTCAAGAATTATGTTGAAGTATTTAATGCATTTTGAGCTTATGATCCAATGGATGCAGACATCCACTTAATAAAGAGACTATCCTTTTTCCATTGTGTATTCTTGGTGTCCTTGTCAAAGATTAGTTGATTATCTCTGCATGGATTTCTTTCTGAGCTCTCTATTCTTTTCTATAGACTGTATATATTTTATGTCTTATATATATTAATTTATTTTGATTACTATAGTTTTGTAATTTTAAAATTAGAAAGGATGATGCCATTAAGTTCTGTTCTTGCTAAAAATTACTTTGGCTGTTTTGGGGTCTTTTTAAATTCCATATGAATTAGCCCTGGCTGTTGTAGTTCAGTGGATTGAGCACGGGCCTGCGAACCAAAGGATCACAGTTCAATTCCCAGTCAGGGCACATGCCTGGGTTGCAGGCCAGTTCCCAGCAGGGGACACACAAGAGGCAACCACACATTGATATTTCTCTCCCTCTCTCCTTCCCTTCCCCTCTAAAGATAAAATAAATAAAATCTAAAAAACAATAAAAACATAAAAAAATAAATTCCATATGAATTATAGGATTTTTAAATGTCTATAAAAATGCCATTATATTTTGATAGGGATTCCATTGAATCTGCATTGAGCATGATGTTAGCTGTGGGCTTCTCTCATCTGGCCTCCATTGTGTTGAGGTAAGTTCTTTCTGTACTGAAATTGTTGAGAGTTTTTATTGCAAAAGGATGCGGAATTTTGTTGAATGCTTTTGCCACATCTATTGAGATGATCACGTGTTTTTATCTTTCATTCTTTAATTTTGTTTATCACATTGATTAATTTCTCTATTTTGAGCCATCCCTGCATCCCAGGGATAAATCCCACTTGGTTTTGATTTAGTCTTTGTGAATTGTAAGTTTCTAGGAACTCATTCAATTCTTCTAGATTGTCCAATTTGTTGGTGTATAATTGTTCACAACAGTCCCTCTGGTCTTTTTATTTGTGCCATCAGTTGTAATGTCTGGTTTCTCATTTCTTTTTCTTTTCTTTTTTTTTTTTTTTTGAAGGAAAAATATAGTATTTATTCCAAGATTGATTTACTAGGATTTTTAAAGTGCTCTGTCTTCTGTAGATCTCCAGAAGTGGTGATAATGTGTGAGGGGCTACTGTGTTTCCCTGGCATGAGCTCTTGTCCTCCAATAGTCATGAGAAGGATAGTGGATTGGACCGGGAGCCTCATGAAGGGAAACAGTGGCCTCACAGGATTGTGGTGGTCCTATACCCCAACTCAGAAGCCACCACTACCTCTGGATGCTCCCAGGATGGTGATTTTCCTGGGTTCCAGCATCTACCACAGGCAGAGCTAGGAGAATGCAGAATTCTCCATTCTGTGCCAGACATGTTTTAAAGAAAAAACATATATCTGAATGACCAAAGAAACAATGGGAAAGAATGCAAAATCTGTGCCAGGCAATTTAGTGTCTCACTGGTGCCTGGGACTTCAACATGTATTTCAAGAAGACTGAAGTGTGACACACCTGTAGTAAACTGCAAAATGTCTGTCAGACCTGCCTCTGGATCTAGATTATTTGAGCCTTCTCTCTTTTTCCTTAGTCTAGCTAAGAGTTTATCGGTCTGTCAATTTTGCTTATCTTTTTTTAATTTTTTTAAAAGATATTTACTTTTAGAGAGAGGGAAAAGGGAGGAGAAAGAGGGGAACAGAAACATCAATGTGTGGTTGCTTCTTGCAGGCCCCCTACTGGGAACCTGGCCTTCAAACCAGGCATGTGTCTGGACTGGGAATCGAACCGGCAACTCTTTAGTTTGCAGGCCTGCACTCATTCCACTGAGCTACACCAGCCAGGGCAATTTTGCTTACTTTTCTAAAGACATAACTCTTAGTTTTAATCATCTCTTCTTTTGTGTTCTATTCTCTACTTCAGTTTATTTCTTCTCTACACTCTATTAATTCTTCCTCTCTGCTTACTGTGGGCTTAATTTGTTCTTTTTCTAATTCCTTGAAATCTAATTTAAGGTTGTTTATTTGATATCTTTTTTCTTTTAAATTGCAGATATTAATGCTATAAAATCCTATCAATGCTGTTTTTGCTCTATCTCATATATGTTGGTATTTTGGGGGGCCTTTTCTTTTGAGATATCTTCTAGTTTTTCTTTTTTCTTTTAGCCAGTGATTGTTCAAGAGTGTTGTTTAATTTCTATATAGTTATGATTTTTTCTTTTTTGTTGATTTTTAGTTTCATTCCATTGTGTTTAGAAAGAATATTTGGAATGATTTCAATCTTCCGAAATTTGGTAAGACTTATGACTTTGTATGTGATCTATACTGGAGTAAGTGACATGTGTGCTTCAGAAGAATATGTGTCCTGCTGCCTTTGGGTGGAACATTTTGTGTATGTCTGTCAGGCCGGTTTGGTCTGTAGTGCTGGTCAGGTCTCCTGTTTGCTTTCTAATCTATGCCTTGATGATCTGTCTGCTAGTGAGTGAGGTACTGAAGTCTCCTCCTGTTATTACATTGCTATTTCTCCTTTCACAACCATCAATATTTGCTTTATACACTTAGGTGCTCTTATGTTGGAAAGATATACATAAACTATTATGCCTTCCTGGTGGACTGACCCTTTTATTATTATGTATAAAGTCTGTTTTTTCTGATATATGTATAGACATTCCTACTTTTGTGAGGGGGGTCACTATATGTATGGAATATCTTTTTAAATTTATTTACTTTTAGCTTTTTTGTGCCTTTTAATTTAAAGTGGATCTCTTGTAGATAGCATTTATTTGGATTTGGGGGAATTTTTGCTTTTTTAAAAAAGCCCATTCAGCCACTCAATGTCTTTGACTGATCAGTTTAATCAATTTATATTTAAAGTAATTATTGATATGTAAGGATTTATTTTTGTCCTTTTGTTAATTATTTTTGTCTGTTTTACAGTTCTTCCTTTCTGATATCATTTGCGATTTAATAATTTGATTTTTTTCTCTTTATCATTTTGGTATCTACTATAGGTTTTTTTCTTTGTGCTTATCATGAGTCTTGCATAAAACTTCTTATTCTTATAACAGTCTAATTTAAGCTGATAACAACTTAACTTCAAAATACTCTACATACTCTCTCAAAGAGAAAATCCATTTTCATCCAATGAGTAGCCTCTTTATTCAGCTGATAACTTATGTACCTACATCTTACTCCTGTGAGTAAAACAGAATTGAAGGTTAAAAACTGTAAAGTGAAGTGTGTGAAAGAAGAACACATGCATTGATGTAATCTGATACATAAAATGTAGATGAGCTTTTTATTTGTCTTTAAGAAAATACCTACACATTTAGTCCTCCCCACATTTTACGTTTTTGATGTCAGAATTTCCTTCTGTCTAATTGTGTATCCCTTAGCCAATTGTTGTGGTCATAGGTATTTGTAATACTTTTGTCTTTTAACTTTTATACTAAGGTTAAAAGTACTTTGTTTACAACTCTTATAGTATTAAATTATTCTGTATTTGTCTACATATTCACCTCTACCAGTCAGATTTACACTTGTACTGTAATGTTTCTGTTTACAGTACTTTTGTTTCAACTAGAAGAACTCACTTTAATCTTTCTTATAAGGCAAATCAAGTGGTGATGAACTCCTTCATTTTTCACTTTTCTGGGAAAGTCTTTATCCCTCTCTTACTTTTTAAAGGGTAGTTCCTTTTCTGGGTATAGTGTTCTTGGTTGGAAGTTTTTTCCTTTCTGTACTTTGATATTATTTCACGCTTTTCATGTTCTGTAATGTTTCTGCTGAGAAACCCACTGATATTGTTATGGGAGTTTTCTTGTATGTGATGAGTCACTTTTTCTAATTTCAAAACTCTCTTACCTTTGACTTTTGATAATTTAATTTGAATGTGTGATGTTGTAGAATTCTTTAGAAGCCTATTTCTGACAAATGGAGTTGTTCTGTTTGTGATCCTACCCCTTCCCTCAAGGTGAAGAACAGAATATTGGAGTAGGGGGACTGTTTCTATTTCAATCTCATAAGAGAATTTCCAATAGGAAAGCGGGGATATTTCTGGTGGTAACTTGAGATGGGTTGTCAAGCTACTATAGTTTACTTTAAGGACTAAATGATGTATATCAAAGTTAGGCAGTGTGTGTTGATAGTATAAATTATTTATATTAAAGGAGAAAATCTTCATGATAATTCTCTTGCAGTTGCCACTGGAGCTCTAGTTATAATTTTGTTCTAAAATACCAATGCAGGGGCAGCCCTGGGACTGCAGGAGGCTCTGCAACCAGGGGAGGCCCTAAGATTGGGGATGGCCCTGGGACAAGGGACTGGAGGTGGCTCTGCAACCAGTGGCCCTGAGATCAGAGGAGGGGGCTTTGGGAAAGACCCAGAGCTCACACCCATTATCGTAGGTGAGACAAAAAAAAAATGCTGCAACTGTGAAAAAACCAGAGTTGGACCCAAAAAGGGAGCATCCCAACAGCTGAAACAGTGGAGGCTGTGAACACCAGGATACCCAAAGGAGACAGAACCACTAAATCTCACAGGCATTCTACCACAGAAGTTCACACCATAAACCCAGGGAGCCAGAACAGATCAATTTAAGAAGCTGAGGCTGACAAGAAGAGTCTCACAAATAATGGGAAGACAAAGAAACAATCCCCAAAAGAAAGAAAAGGAGGAAGCCCAAGAAAGAATGCTAAATGAAATGGAGGCAACTCAACTATCAGATTTTGAGTTCAAAGCAATGGTTGTCAGGAAGCTCCATGAGCTCTCAAAGAGCTACCAGAAACTACAGGGAAGCTACGATGAACTCACTGCAAACTATATCAACATGAAAAAAGGAAATAGAAACTATCCACAAGGGCCAAGAGGAAATGAAGAATACAACTTCTGAATTGAAGAACACAGTGGAAGGAATGAAAAGCAGAATTGATGAACTCGGATCAGTGAGTTGGAGGACAAAGTAGAAAAAAACACCCAGAAAGAACAAGAAAAAGAAAAGAGGCTAGGAAAGAATGGAGAGGGATTAAGAGAAATGCAAGACAATATGAAACATAATAATATCCATATAATAGGGATACTAGAGGGAGAAGAAGAAGAGCAAGGGATAGAAAACCTCTTTGAAAAAGTAATGATGGAAAACTTCCCTAATTTGATGAGAGAAAAAGTCACACAAATCCAGGAAACACAGAGAGTCCCAATCAAGAGGAACCGAAAGAAGCCTACTTCAACACACATCATAATTAAAATGGCAAAATTCCAAGACAGAGAAAGAATCTTAAAGGCAGCAAGGGAGAAAAAGGAAGTAACATACAAGGAAGCCCTAATAAGATTAGTGGCTTACTTCTCAATGGAAATGCTCCAAGCCAGAAGAGAATGGCAAGAAATATTTCAAGTAATGAGAACCAAAGGCCTGCAAACAAGACTACTTTACCCAGCAAGGCTTTCAATCAAGATAGAAGGCCAAATAAGGAGCTTCCCAGACAAAAGAAGTCTAAAAGAATACACCTCTATCAAACCAGTTCTGCAAGAGATGCTGAAGGGACTGCTTTAAGGAAAGGAAGGAAAAGAGAGAGAGAGAGAAACACAGGCAGGAAAATGGCAATGAATCAGTACCTATCAATAATGACATTAAATGTAAATGGATTAAATGCTCCAATCAAAAGACACAGAATAGCTGAATGGATAAGAAAGCATGACCCACACATATGCTGCCTACAAGAGACCCACTTCAGGACAAAAAACCTACACAGACTCAAAGTGAAGGGCTGGAAACAGATTTTCCAAGCAAATGGACAGGGAAAAAAAAGCCATGGTAGCAATACTCATGTCAGACAAAATAGACTTCAAAAGAAGGGCCATAAAGAGAGACCCAGAAGGTCACTTCATAATACTCAAGGGAAGAATCCAGCAAGAAGACATAAACATTGTAAATATATATGCACCCAACATAGGAGCACCTAAATACATAAAGAAAATCTTAGAGGACTTCAAGAAAGATATTGACAGTAACACAATTATAGTAGGGGATTTTAACCCCCCACTATCAAAAATGGGCAGATCTTCCAAACAAAAAATCAGCAAAGATACTGTGGCATTGAACAACATTCTGGATGAAATGGACTTAACTGATACATATAGAGCCCTTCATCCCCAAGAAACTAAATACACATTCTTTTCTAATGCACATGGAACATTTTCAAAGATAGACCACATGATAGGACACAAAACAAGCCTCAACAAATTCAAGAAAATTAAAATCATACCAAGCATTTTCTCCAACCACAAGGGACTGAAATGAGAACCCAGCCCCAAGGGGAAAAACCCAAAACACTCAAAATCATGGAGAATGAATAGCATGCTATTAAATAATGAATGGGTCAAGAATGAAATTAGGGA
>PVKU01006948.1:0-41207 GCA_004027475.1 Anoura caudifer
TGAAGTGGGCCTCTTTGGGTTCCTCTTGATTGGGACTCTCTGTGTTTCCTGGATTTGTGTGACTTTTTCTCTCATCAAATTAGGGAAGTTTTCCATCATTACTTTTTCAAATAGGTTTTCTATCCCTTGCTCTTCTTCTTCTCCTTCTGGTATCCCTATTATACGGATATTATTACATTTCATATTGTCTTGCATTTCTTTTAATCCCTCTTGATTTTATCTGAACCTCTTTTCCTTTTCTTGCTCTTTCTGGGTGTTTTGTTCTACTTTGTCCTTCAACTCATTGATCTGATCTTCTGCTTCATCAATTCTGCTTTTGATTCCTTCTACTGTGTTCTTCAGTTCAGAAATTGTATTCTTCACTCCTTCTTGGTCTTTGTTGATAGTTCCTATTTCCTTTTTCATGTTGACGTAGTTTGCAGTGAGTTCATTGTTACTTCCCTGTAGTTTCTGGTAGCTCTTTGAGAGCTCATGGAGCTTCCTGACAACCATTGTTTTGAACTCAATATCTAATAGTTGAGTTGCTCCTGTTTCATTGAACATTCTTTCTGGGCTTCCTCCTTTTCTTTCATTTGGGAATTGTTTCTTTGTCCTCCCATTGTTTGTGAGACTCTTCTTGTTAGCCTTAGCTTTTTTATTTTTTTTATTTTAATTGTTTTTCTTGCACAGTTTTCTGTCTTTTACTCCCATCCCAACCCACTGCCCCAGCCCTCCTTGCTCCCCTCCCATTTCCACCCCCCTATTTTTTTGTTCATGTGTCCTTTTTTTACATTTTATTTATTTATCTTTAGAGGGTAAGGGAAGGAGAGAGGGAGAGAAATATCCATGTATGATTGCCTCTTGTATGCCCCTTGCTGGGAACTGGCCTGCAACCCAGGCATGTGCCCTGACTGGGAATCAAACTGTGATCCTTTGGTTCACAGGCCCACACTCAATCCACTGAGCTACACCAGCCAGGGCTCCATGTGTCCTTTATAGTTGTTTTTCCAAACCCTCCCTAGCCTCAGCTTTTTAAATTGATCTGTTCTGGTGCCCTGGGTTTATGGTGAGAACTTCTGTGGTAGAATACCTGTGAGATTCAGTGGTTCAGTCTCCTTTGTGTATCCTGGTGTTCACAGCTTCCACTGTCTCAGCTGTTAGGATGCCCTGTCTTTGGGTTCAACTTTTGTTTTTTCACAATTCCATGTTTTTTTGTCTCACTCATGGCTATTTAAAAAAAGAAAAAAAAACAAAGGGAAAAAGAAGAAAAAAATAGGAAGGAAGAGGAGATAAAATTGTAAAGAAAGGAGGAAGGAATAAAACAAGAAAGAAGAAAAGAGAAGCAAAAGGATTTGAGGGATAAAAAAGATAAAAATAATAATAAAAATAAAAATATATAATTAAAACAGAACAAAACAGAATAGCCACAAAAAGAAAAACAAAGAAACAAGGAAACAAAAAAAAAAAACAAACAAACAAAAAAAAAACTCTTGATTTTTTCAAACTGGCCAGACTGGGTTTTCTGGTCTTGCTGGTTGCAACAGGCTGAAGGGCAACTGGTATTGCTTTTCTCTCTGATCCACACTCAGTCACCTTTGGGCTACTCTCCTCAGTGCCAGCTGTGCACTCTCCCCAGAGCTAGCTGGTGCCTCTCCATGCAGGGCCTTGGATGTGGTTTCTGAGCCTCCTGAAGAGTGTGCACTTTCCCGAGTTAATGGGTATGAGCTGGGATCTCCTACAGATTGAACATTCCCTGCATTTATGATTGTGAGCTCTGGGTCTCTTACAGGGCATGTGCACCTACCCAATTTTACGGGTGTGGGCTCTGCGAGTTTCCTGCATTGCATGCACTCACACTAGGATCATGGGTGTGAGCTCCAGGTCTTCCACAAAGCCCCCTCCTCTGGTCCCAGAGCCACATCTGGTCACTTGGCCACCTCCAGTTGCAGGGCAGCCTCTTGGAACAGAGCCATCTCCAGTCACAGGGCCACCTCCAATAAGCTTAATTTCTGTATCAGTTACGTATTACACTACCTGCCAGCACTCTGATTTATTCTGCCCTTCTTAACTGCAATTGTTAGTCCAGGCAAGCATGGCCCCATGATGCAGGAGCCACCACCCAGCCACTCTCTCAGGCACAGTAGACAGGGATTAAATTAGGACTCTTACAAAGAATATATGGCTGGGTCTATGACAGTTTCTTTAAACTGTCATAATTAGTCATATTGCAACTGTTTTGTATTAATGACAGATTGAAGTTACCAGTTACAATCTTGCTATTTTGTATTTGTTCCATCTAATTTTGTGTATTTATTTACTTTTTAAATGACTCTCAGTCTTTATTTTAGCACATTTTTGTTCTTCAATTTTATCTTATTTCATTTAAGGTCTTATACATCTACATTTAATTCAGTTCTAAACTTAGGGTTTATAGTAAAGAACAGTATATTCTCAGTTGCTGGTTAGTAGCCTTTGTGGTATTGTTGTGACGTATTTTACTTTTATGTAAACTTTATTGAAGTACATTGTTATGATTACTTAAAGATTAAATTTCCTTTTAGAGCAATTAAAATAAAAATAAATTCTCTTTAAACTCAGTTGTTCAATTTCTAATACTTCATTTCTCTATGAAGATGCAAGTTTCTGACTTTCTTTTATCTACAGTAAGCTGAAATGTATCGTCTTAATGGTTTCCTTCATAGTTTTCCCTTTCCTATTCATTCATTCACTTATTCATTCATTAATTCATTTTAGAGAGAGGGGAAGGGACAGAGGACAGAGAAAATCATCAATTGGTTGAATCTTACTCATTCCCATTGGCCACCTGACTCACAACCCAGACATTTGTTCTGACAGGGAATCAAACCAGTTATCGTTCAGTTTGAAGGACAATACTCAAACCACTGAGTTACACTATTCAGGGCTTTTTGATATTCAAGAGTGTTAATTCTTCCTGTGTGGATTCTGCTCATCTCTCTCTCATTGTGGCTCCTCATGTAGTTTGGAAGGTTGAGTGCATGTAGTGTTTTGATTATGTTGATTAGTTTGGGCTCATTGTTGGCAGACCTGGCCTTTCTATGTGGCATCACTATGCTCATGGTTGTGGAAGTGTTCCTAAGAAGCAACTTTATATTTGCTTCTGTCAGGGTCTCAACTATTCTAGACCAATCTTCATCTTTGATTTCCAAGCTGAGGTTCCTGCTCCCTGTAGGTGCTATAAATTCACCTCTGCACATCGTGGAGACAGAGATGGGCATTCTTTCAGGGAACTTTCTTTTTAATGCAAGGCACCTATAGAATGAAAGTTTTCTTGCTGCTTCCTAGACAAAGTGCACAGAATTCTGTTGTATGCTCTTTAGCTCTTGAACACATTTGCACATGAAGCAGGCAGCTCAGTCCCAGCTGACTTCTCTCTTTTCTTCTCCTCTAGTTCTGACATTCTCAGTTTGGGGACCAAATCTGAAAACTTTGTGGAAACTAATGTTAGTAGCTTCTGTTCCATTTTTGGAGTGTTCTCTTTATTTGTGAAGCCTAAGGACTTCCTTCACCCATTGTTAACATGTGACTTTATATCATACAATTCTATTACTTTGCTTCTAGAGGGTCTTTCCACCCATCACACTTAATTCCTTTTTTAGTCAGCTTGATTGGCCATGTTGCTTGACAGAGTTGTAATGCAACTCACATGTGGCCAGAATTTTGATGGTAGCCAAAATTCAGGCTATCCTTCACACTTATTTAAGAAACAGACAGTTCAGTCAAAGTCAATTTGATCTTGGATTAATAATAAAGAATTTAGTGAGGGGGAATCCCAACCAAGATGGAGGAGTAGGTAGATCCACTTTGTCTTCTGACACAACTGAAAGAAGGACAACAACAAATTTAGAAACAAAGAATATCCAAACCTGCCAGGAAACCAAAATACATTGATGTCCCACAACCAAGCAATGAAAGAGGAAACATTCATCCACATTGTTAGGAGAGATTGAGGTGGGCAGCTGGGCCAGAGAGAACTTGCAGCAAGGTGATGGCTGGAGTACCATGGAATGTGATGGTCCTGCTGGCTGACAGAGTGAGTAGGTGGGGTTCAGAGCAGGCAGACTGATATTTGTGTGCAGATAAACTAGGAGGAACAACTTGGTAGTGACACAGACCATGCAACCCAGTGTTTCAGTGGGGCTTTCCTCAAAGCCTCTGAATCAAAAAGCCAGTGACATTTTCAACACTGGGAGAAACCCCCAGTCTCACACGAGAGTGCCTTGGAGAGACCCACAGGGTACTACAATATACAAAAAACCATCTACCAGGGAAACAGCTCCAGAAGGGACTAATATGCTTGTGGATAACAGAGGAAGTGACTGAAAGCCAGCTGAGAACTGGGCAAGCCCCACTGTTCTCTCTCAGACCCCTCCCCCAACTCTACCACCAAAGTGTAGCCAGTTGAGTTGTCCCACCCTGGAGAATACCTAAGGCTCCACAACTGACTTCATAACAGGCACACTGAGAAAAAAATTTTGGCCGAAATGAAAGAAAAGATCAAAGCTTCAGAAAAATACAACTAAGTAATAAAGAGATAGCCAAGCTATCAGATGTAGATTTCATAACACTGGTAATCAGGATGCTCACAGAAATTGTTGAGTATGTTCATGAAATAGAGGGAAAAGTAACGGCTGTGAAAAGTGAAAGAAAGCAAAATGTACAGCGAACCCACAGTAATGGGAAGGAAACCAGGACTCAAATGAAGGGTTTGGAGCAGAAGGAAGAAATAAACATTCATCTAGAACAGAATGAAGAAATAAGAATTTTAAAAAACAAGGAGAGGCTTAGGTACCCCCAGGAGAACTTCCAATGTTTCAACATCAGAATTATCTTGGTGTCAGAAAAGAGGAGCAAGAAATTGGAAACTTTTTTGAGAACATAATGAAGGAAATTTTCCCTACTCCAACAATGAAAATAGTTTTCCAAGAAGTCCAGGAAGCTCAGAGAGTCCCCAAACAGTTGGACCCAAGGAAGCACATACACAAGGCACATCATAATTACATCACTCAAGATGAAAGATAATGAGAGAAACTTAAAAGCAGCAAGAGAAAAGGAGACAGTTACCTACAAAGGAGTTGCCACAAGACTATCAGCTAATTTCCCCAAAGAAACCTTGTAGGTAAGAACGGACTAGAAAGGATTCAAAGTCATGAAAAGCAAGGACCTACATCCAATATTACTCTATCTCACAAAGCTATCATTTAGAACAGAAGGGCAGATAAAGTTAGGAAGGGCAGATAAGGTTTACCCTTCTCAGATAAGGTCAAGTTCAAGGAGTTCATCATGACCAAGTACTTATTATATGAATTGTTAAAGGGACTTGTCTAAGAAAGAGAAGAAGATTAAAAATGCCAACAGTAGAATGACAACAAACTCACAACTCTCAACAACTGAACCTAAAAAAAGCAGAAAGAAAAAGGAACTAAGGAAATAACTAGAACTTGAATATATTCAAAGAAATATAGATCACACTGATGCTTATCAATGGGGAAAGAGAGAGGAAGAATGAGGGAAAGGTACAAGGAATGAGAAGCATAAATGATAGTGACTAAATAGACAGAAGGAGATTAATAAAATTATGGGAAATAAGAACCCAAAGCACTTATACATATAATGCATGGACATGCATGAAGGTGGGGAAATGATGCTGGGGAGAGGAGTACACGGTGGAGGGAAATAAAAGGGAGAGGATAATAGGAGAACTGTAATAGCATAATCAATGAAATCTATTTCAAAAAGAAATTACCAGTATTTTATTTCTCTTCTTGACCACTTGAATTATTTGTGAACAGTAGGACTACACTTAGTTTTACTTGTCCACCTCGCTGACCCCTCAAAGCAGGGTCACCCAGTAATAAGCTTGGAAAAATGTGACTGTCATTTTGAAAGGCTTTGCATGAAGATTCTCTGTTTCATTGGCCAGGGTATTCTCATCTGTAAAACTAAGATATTCTATTAAATTAGCTCAAAGGTTGTTTCCATGTTAAAAAAAGAACCATAATCACAAATCAAAATTTCAGAGACATTATGGGGTTGAAATAGTATAATTTTGAAATTGATAAACTAAATGGATTGTAGAGGATTTTTAGAGACCATCTTTCTTCTTGACTCTGAACAAGAAATAAGAAAACCTGTCAGATCCAAATTCTACCTGACATTTTTTTCCAGAGAGCCCACAGTAAGAATTTAGGAACAAGTATCACTACTTATTTACATATAGGTCACCACCTAGACATTAAGTTTCTGAAGTGGATTTAGGTTTCACTATTTTCTTGATTCTCAAAACTCACCATGGGTACAGGATTTTGTCCAAATAAATATGATGCTCTTTTTCTCATGTTTGCACTTTCAGAAAATGAGTTGTGAGTTTGGTTCAGGAAACAAGGTCATATTCCTGATCCTGGCACTCTAGGTAATTACTGTTCCTCAATTCCCTTACTACAACTTTCAACCCTATCATACCATCCTCAACGCCAACAGGCCATATATAAATACAGCAGAGAAGGAGTTAACAACTTTCCTCTAAGCCAGATTATTTATTTCTATTTTTGTTTCTTTTTGTTGTTTTTAAATTAATTTATCATGACAGTTCAATTACAGTTGTCCCCATTTTCTGCCATTGCTCTCCCCTGCGGTGCCTACACCCATCCCCCACATCCAATCCTCCCCACACTTGTCTTTGTCCATGGGTCCTTTTTACATGTTCCTTGACTACACCCTTCCTCTCCTTTCACATGTTATTCCTCTCCCCGGTCAATGTCAGTTTGTTCTTTACTATCAGCTTGTTCTTTATTTCCATGTCTCCTGTTCTATTTTGCTCACTTGTTTGTTTTGTTGATGAGGTTCTATTTATGGGTGACATCATATGGCATTTGTCTTTCACTGCCTGGCTTATTTCACTTAGCATAATGCTCTCCAGATCCATTAAAGCTGTCACAAAGGGTAAGAGTTCCTTCATTTTTTCTACTGCATGGTATTCCATTGTGAAAATATATACCAGTTTTTTGATCTACTCATTTGCTGATGGGCATCTAGGCTCTCTCCAGTACTTGATTATTGTAAATTGTGCTGCTATGAATGCAGGACTGCATAAGTTCTTTGAACTGGTGTTTCAGGGTTCTTAGGGCATAATCCCAGAAGTGCAATTACTGGGTTAAAAGGCAATCCATTTTCAGAATCTTGAGGAAATTCCATACTGATTTTCACAGAGGCTGCACCAGTTTTCATTCCCACCAACATTGCACTAGGGTTCCCGTTTTCACCCAAGCCTTCCAGCACTTATTGTTTGTTGATTTGTTTATGATGGCCATTCTGATGGGTGTGAAGTGCTATCTCATTGTGCTTTTATTTGCATCTCTCTGAGGGCTAGTGATGTTGAGCATCTTTTCACATGTCTCTGGGCCCTCTGTATGTCCTCCTTGGGGAACTGTATGTTCAGGTCCTTTGACTGTCTTTTAATTGGATTGTTGCTCTTGCTGGTGTAGAATCATGTGAGTTGTTTATATATTTTGGAGATCAAACCCTTGTATGAGATAACATTTGCAAATCAATTTCCCATATTTTACCATACATTTGGTTCCCTTTTCATTTTGCTAATGTTTTCCTTAGCCATGCAGAAGCTTTTTATTTTGATATCTCATTTCTTTATTCTTTCCTTTATGTTCCTTGCTCTAGGGGACATACCAGTGACAAAATTGCTGCTTAGATTATCTGAGATTTTCTTGCCTATCTTCTCCTCTAGGACTTTTGTGGTATCCCAACTAATATGTAAGTCTTTTATCCATCTTGAGTTTATTTTTGTGTATGGTGTAAATTGGTGGTTGAGTTAATTTTTTTTTTTTTTATGGAGCTGTCCAGGTCTTCCAACAACATTTGTTGATAAAGCTATTTTTATTCCATTTATGCTTCTGCCCCCTTTGTCAGATATTACTTGACCATAGAGACATGGGTTTATTTCTGGACTTTCTATTTTCTCCATTGAAATATGTGTCTGTTCTTAGGCCAGGCCCAGACTCTATTTATTACTGTGGCCTTGTATTATAGTTTGATGTTAGGTATGGTGATCTCTCCTACTTTGCTCTTCTTTCTCAAAATTGCTACAGCTATTTTGGGTCATTTATGGTTCCATATAAATTTTAGTAATGTTTGTTCTATAACTGAAATATGTCATCAGTATTTTAATAGGATTTGCATTGAATTTGTAAATTGCTTTGGATAGTATGGACATTTTGATGGTGTAAATTCTTCCAATCCATGAACATGGTTTATGCTTCCATTTGTGTCTTTCTTAATTTCTTTCTTCCATGTTGTATAGTTTTCTGAGTCCAGGTCATTTACCTCCTTGGATAGGTTTACTCCTAGGTACTTTATTTTTCTTGTTGCTATTTCAAATGTGATTTTTTTTCTTGATTTCTGTTTCTGATATTTCATTGCTGGTATGTATAAAAGTGCCTTCCATTTGTGAATATTGACTATCTATCCCGTCTTTTCTCCAAATTCATGTATTAAGTTGAGTAGTATTTCAGTAGAATCTGTAGGGTTTTCCATTTACACTATCACTTCATCTACAAAAATATTGACAGTTTTACTCCCTCTTTTCCAGTCTGTATGCCTTTTATTCCTTCTTCTTGTCTGACTGGTATGACTAGGACTTCCAATACTATGTTGAATAGAAGTGATGAAAGCAGACATTCTTATGTTGTTGCTGATCTTAGTGGGAAGGCTTTTAGTTTTCTGCCATTGAGTATGATGTTGGGTGTATGTCTCTCATATATGGCCTTTATTATATTTAGAAATGTTCCCTCTGTTCCCATTTTCTGAGTGTTATTTTGCATAAGTGGGAGCTGCAGCTTATCAAATGCTTTTCCCACACCTACTGATATGATCATATGATTTTTGCCTTTCCTTTTGTCCATGTGATGTACTACCTTTATTTACCTGTGAATAATGCATCATCCTTGCATCACTGGGATGAATCCCACTTCATCATGCTGTATGGCTTTTTAATGTATTACTGGATGCAGTTTGCCAATATTGTGTTGTGGATTTCAGTGTCTATGTTCTTCAGTGATATTGGCCTGTAGTTTTCTTTCTTGGTTGTGTCATTATCTGGTTTTGAGTTTAGGAAGGTGCTGGTTTCATAAAAAGAATTTGGGAGTTTTCCATCTTCTTGGGTATTTTTGAATAATCTGTGAGGGATGGAGATTATCTCTTCCTTAAATAATTTGTAATATTCTCCTGTGAAACCATCTGGTCTAGGGCTTTTGTGTGCTAGGTGTTTTTGATTACTGCTTTGATTTCATCAACTGCTATTGGTCTGTTCAGGTTTTCTGCTTCTTCTTCATTCAGTTTTGGAAGATTATGTTTTTCTAGAAATTTGTCCATTTCACCTAGGTTTTCAAATTTCTTTGCATGTTCTTCTTCGTAGTAATTTCTTATAATCCTTTGTATTTCTGTAGTATCAGTTGTAATGTCTCTTCTTTCATTTCTGATTGTGTTTCTTTGGGTCCTCTCTCTTTTTGTCTTGATGAGTCTGCGGAAAGTCTTTATTTCTTTCGTCTGCTGAAAATTCATTTTTTTATCTTTTCAAACAATCAGCTCCTAGATTTATTGATCCTTAGAATTGTTCCTTTTGTCTCTATGTTGTTTAATTCTTCTCTGATCTTTGTTATTTCCTTCCTTCTATTTACTCTGGGCTATCTTTATTATTGTTCCTCCAGTACATGTAGGATTAGGTTGTTTATTTTAAATGTTTCTATCATTCATATGTAGGCCTGTATTGCTATGAACTTCCCTCTGAGAACTGACTTCTCTGTGTCCCATGAATTTTGAACTGTTCTGAGTTTATTTTTATTTGTTTCCAGAAACTTTTTGATTTTTTCCCTTGATCTCATTCTTAACCCATTCATTGTTTAATAGCATACTATTCAATCTCCATGAGTTTGAGGGTTTTTAGTTTTTTCCTTAGGGTTGGATTCTACTTTCAGTCCCTTGTGATCTGAGGAGATGCTTAATATCATTTCAATTTTTTTGAATTTGTTGAGGCTTCTTTTGTGTCCTATCTCAGGGTCTATCTTTCAAAATGACCCATGCACATCTGAAAAGAATGTGGTTTTTGCTCCTTTAGGTTGAATGATTCTCTCTGTCTCTCTCCCTCTCTCTGCCTCTCTCTCTCTCTCTCTCTCTCTCTCTCTCTATATATATATATATATATATATATATATATATATATAAAATTAGTGAAGTCCATTTGATCTAGGGCATTGTTCAATGCCTTGATATCCTTGTTGATATTTTGTTTGGAGGACCTATTCATTTTTGACAGTGGGGTGCTAAATCCCCCAGTATAACTGTATTGCTATCTATACCTCTCTTGAATTTCTCCTAAATGTTCCTTATATGTTTGGGTGCTCCCATGTTGGGTACATATATGTTTATGTTTATGTCTTCATAATGGATTCTTCTCTTGAGTGTAATGAAGTGTCCATCTGGGTCTCTTTTTATGACCTTTGTTTTGAAGTCTATTCTGTCAGGCATAAGTATCACTGCACCAGCTTTTTTTCCTGTCCATTTGCACAATTTTTTTTCCAGCCCTTCACTTTCAGACTGTGTAGGTATTTTGTTCTGAGGTTGGTCTCTTGTAAGCAGCATATATGTATGGGTCATGTTTTCTTATCCATTCCACTATTCTATATGTTTTGATTGCAGTATTCAATCCATTTACATTTAAGGTTATTATTGATAGGTTCTTATTCACTGCCATTTTATTTCCTTTGTACCTTTGTTCCTTTCTCTCTCACTGGTTTTCTTCCTTTCCTAAAGCAGTCCCTTTGGCATATCTTGCAATGCTGATTTGTTGGAGGTATTGTTTTATCCTTCTTTTGTCTGGGAAGCTCTTTATTTGTCCTTCCATTGAAAGCCTTACTAGATAGAGGAGTCTCTCGGTTACAAGCCTTTGTTTTTGATTACTCAGTATATTTTTTGCTGTTCCCTTCTGGCCTGTAGTGTTTCTGTTGAGAAGTCAGCTGCTGGCCTTATCAGGGCTCCCTTTTCATTGACTTCCTGTTTTTCCCTTGCTACTTTTAAGATCCTCTCTTTGTCTTTAAATTTTGCCATTTTAATTATCATGTGTCTCACAGTGGGTCTTTTTGCATTCCTTTTGATCGGGACCCCTCTGCTTCCTATATTTAGCAGCTTTTTCCTCATCAAATTAGGGAACTTTTCCTTCATTACTTTTTCAAACAGGTTTTCCATCCTTAGCTCTCCTTCTTCTCCTTCTAGTAACCCAATTATATGGATATTATTCCATTTCATGTTGCCCTGTATTTCCAATAAACCCTCCTCATTCACATTGTTCTTTTTTATTCTTCTTGCTCTTTTTAGGAGTGTTTTTCTACTTTGTATTCCAGCTCACTGACTAGATCCTCTGCTTCATGGAAACTACTTTCGAATCCTTCTACTGTGTTAATTCATAAATTGTATTATTCATTTCTTCTCATCCCTTAGTGGTTGTTTCTATGTCCTTTTTTATGCTGATTTACTTTGAAGTGAGTTCCTCATAATTTCCCTGTAGTTTCTGGTAATTCTCTCTGAGTTCAATGTGTTTTCTTGTAACCATTGGTTCAAACTCAATATCTGATTGTTGACTTGCCTCTATTTCATTTAGCATTCTTTCTGATGATTTCTACTTTCCTTTTGATTGGAGGTTGTTTCTTTGACTTCCCATTGTTGGTGGGACTCTACTTTTTTGCTTCTGTTTCTTAGTCTATTTGTTTTGTTTTTCTGACTTTTAAGTATGAACTTCTATGGTGGGAGGCCAGTGAGATTCAGTGGTACAGTCACCTTGATCACCTGAACTTGATGTTCTTGGCATATGTTTTATGCCTTTTATGCTGGTTTGCTGGATATAATTAGGTATTGATCGTCATTGGTTCATTCTTTCATGGATCCTTCCCTACTGCTCTTTGATTGAGGATCACTCTGCCCACCTTGTGTGCTGTTGTGCAGGTAATGCCTGAACAAAACCACAGACCCCAAGGAACAAGCCTACACCTGTAAATATAGCTTCTCTAAACCTTCTCACTAAAAATAACAAATGAACCAGTATAAATAAGGGTGTAGCGATATTAAGACTCTTATATGAAAGGAGAGTGGATATAAGGTGACCTACTGAAAAAGAAATATATTTGAAAGTGTAGAAGGAGGAGCACTAATAAGAGTTGGGAGTTGGGGCAATGGAAGGAGACAAGATAAAGTTTACCTCATGCACGAAGAAAGGGACTAAAGAGAGTGGAATGGAGTATGAGAAGGGAAATGTATAATATCAGGTTTAAACGGATGTTAATATAAAATAAAATAATTGAGGCCAAGAAAAAAAGAAGAAAAAACATTAAATAATTAATTAAAATATACAAGCCAAATTGGAGAGAAAGACCCACTTGAATACTATCCGCAACACAGAAGCTAAGATTAATATAAGTGGTATGGGATTAAGAGGGAATAAAGATACAAAGAAAAGTCTAAGGGATATTTAGAGGAATGGGAAGTGATTTCGTAATGATAGAGGGAGAGGGAAAGCTAAGTGTAAGGAACAAAACACAGAATAATAGGAAAATTAAAATTTTGGGATGTAAATAAAAAAGGAGAATAAAGAAAAATAAGGGCAGGATGAAATAGAAAGGGAAGAAAGACAAAAAGAAAAAGAAAATAAAAATATGGTAATACGGCAGAATTAAAATTTACATCAAAAGAAAAAGAGTAGGTTGAGGGGACCTATAAAATTTGTTATTTGAAATGCAGAATTAATGAAACTATAGAGATAACCTGGAAAAAAAAAGTGCAACAACAACTACCCTACCCAACTAGTAAAGATTTTTAAAGGTGTAGAGAGAATGTGAATGTTTTAAGACATAGGCAAAAGGATGTGAAATGACCCTTTAGAAGAGAATTTGTTCTGAGTGTCTGAATTGGGAAGAAAGGGTAACAGTGTGGAATGGGAACAAGTTGCAGCTAAGGAGAAAGCCAAGTTTGAAATGAAAATATCACAAGAAAAGAGGAAAGTAAAATGGGCTGAGAGAAGGTAAAATGGGCTAAAATATGTGCATTGAAACACACCAGAGTATAAAATCGAGTGACTTTTTATATACAAAGTGGATGGACAAGAAGTGAATATTATAAAGCTACGCAGGAAATAGAATATTGCAAATCATGAAGAACACAGTGGCTTTCATCTCAGTAGCCTCTTGTATTTACCACTGTTTTTTCTTTATGGATCTGCCTCTGGTGATGTCAAATGTTGACCCCATGTGACCCTAGGCAGCCTGTTCAATACTTCTAGTGATCTCCAGTTGCTGGCTGTCTCCTGCAATTGTTAATCTGGACACTCTGCATTCAGCACTTGTGTTTAAGCATCTTGGGGCAGGGCCAAACTGCTCCTGGAATGGCCTCTATTATTTCCTCTCAGGCTACTGCAGCTAAGTGGGGAGTGGTCTGCCTGAACCGTATGGTTGCTATATATGAGGGTTGACACAACACTGGATCTTGGTGGCTACTTTCTCAGTTCTCTCCCCAAGCCTCCATCTCCAGTCTCTCCTCAAGTCTCTCTAGTCCAATCTGCCCCACCTTTGCCAGTGATGTACTGTCTCAGGCTATGTACTTCAGTTGTTCATCTGGTCTCTAGGACTCAGCAGTCAGGCTTAAACACCAAAGGGCCAGTGCAGAAACCCTGCTGAGGTTGTGGCAATTGTTTCCCCTCAGACTGCTGCCACTCAGATGGGAGTGGTCTTCCTGAGCACTAAGGCCGCTGCCCTCTAGGGCAGAAGTGGCAAACACAAGGGCAGAAGGCCAAATCTGGTCTTCCCCTTGTTTTATCCTGCCTGGCATCTTGATTCTACCTGGCAGCAGCACTGAGTTCCTTGCCCCTACTTAAGGAGTGATTACATTTATATAGTCCTAAAATTACACTGGCCCTTTGAAGGCAACCAGGAGGCTGATATAGCCTCCAGTGAAAATGAGTTAGACACCTGGTCTAGGGGATGACTCAGCACCGAGATCCGTGAAGCTATTCTCTCAGTTCTCTCACAAAACCTTCAGTCTTCTGTCTCTTCCCAGGTGTTTCCAGCCCACTGTATCCCTGCCTTTGCTGGAGCCCCTGGTAAATGGCTGCAAATAAAAATTTGTGTGCTGCCCCTTTAAACAGCCCTTGTGTCTCCAACAATCTGCCTGTGGCTTAGAGCAACCCTGCCACTTTTCTCTGAGGGTTGTTATCTGTGTACTTTTTGGGCTCTGGTGTTCTAGTTTGACCATCCTAGCTTAGGGTTTAGACCCCAATCTTCTGGGGGGATCCAACCAGCTGCTTAATTATCCCACTCAGCCCTCTCAATTCTGTACCTCACACCTTACCAAACAGGTTGTGCCAAAGTTTGTTTTGTCAAAGTTATGTGCTTCTCTCTGGCTATTACTACTCAGTAGTTTGTTCTGGCTGGTATTTCCAGAATTAAGTTGTTACTCCAGATTGATCCTGGGAGTTGGTCAATGTGACTTCCATTCACTCCTCCATCATCATCCTTCTCAATTTTTGTTCTTTTTAAACAGCCTTCCCCAGATATCTGCAGAGCAGTGAGGTCACCAATCTTGCAGACCTTCTTCAATAATGGAGGCTGTTTGCCATAGTGATGCAGCCTCTCAGTGCTGGTGGACATGGATCATTTACTTCAGGGGTCATGTCAGCAGCCTTGCACAGATCACTGAAGTGTGTCTGAGTGACTGAAATAAGTTTGCAGGGACCATAGGACCTGCAAACTTAGCATAGCATAGGACCCCACTGGGTGGTGTATAGAGCAGACACTTAATTTTTCACAGTTCCAGAGAAGAGGAGTAGTGAGAGTGTCAGCAGGGCCAGTTGCTTTTGACAGGGTTTCTGCTTTGCTCAGACATAGCATCTGCTGACTCTTTGTCACATGGAATCTTCTCTGTGCTTCCATGAGACCTCCTGTCTTCTTCTACGTCACTGGTCATATTGCATTAAGGCCTATATCACTGAATTCACTTGACATTAATAACTTGCTTTAGAACATACTCATACAGGCACACTTAGAAGTTCTCGGGTTACCAAACAAAATGGAATTTGGTTGACCCACAAAGGTGACAATATTTACCTGTACATCCTCAGCTGGGAAGACATGCACAGGTAAAATTTTAATAGCCACAGCCAGATTCCAAAAGGAAAAATCTGTAGCATGACAGTGTCAACAGAAATTTTGTAATAGTGGCTGTTACCTTGCACCCAGCATGTCCAGAAGGTGTCTCACTCGTTTACATTTAGAGCCATGTGGTGAATATAAGGACAATGGTTAACTAACAACAACATGTAAAAGAGAGAAAAACCAACCAATCTGATTTCAATATGTCCAAGGCAATCCCAGTGTACCCTGATTTTCATTCCCCCCAGCATTCTTTGATTCATTCACCTGCCAGCTTTTTTCATCCACAGGTTTTGGACCTTCCTGAATTATCTGCTCAGACTCCTGCCTAGTGACAAGCTTCTTCCAGACAGGAATGACCAGGCATTTGTCCCTGTGAACTTTCTGAATCTCAAAATTACCTTTCATATAAAATAAAGGTAAAGAAGTGTCATTTTGGAAGTTGCTAGTTTTAATAGGCTGTTTCTCCCTCTTGAACACACTTCCCAAATGGAGAGGGACAGTGTTCTTCAAACCATTTCCATCCATGTGAGGGATAGAGGTTTAGGCAGAGAAAATGCCATGCATCTCCAGCTTTGGACACTTCTCTGTTCTCACCTGTGTGAACTTGAACAGCCATTAGACAGTCCCAAACATGTGTGATTTCATCTATATAGTGAGGGTGCTCTTTAAGGTCTTGTGGGTACAAAGCTCTTCATACAGACTATTAGTATGGAAAGTCTATTATGCCTCATCTTACGTAAAATGTCTAGAAATATACCATGGCTGGTGTGACTCAGTGATTGAATGTCATCCTGCAAATTAAAGGGTAGCAGGTTCGATTCCCAGTCTAGGGTACACACCTGGGTTGCCCGTCAGGTCCCCAGTCAGGGGCACATGAGAAGCAGCCACACATTTCTGTTTCTTGCTCTCTCTTTCCCTCTCCCTTCCCTTCTCTAAAAAATAAAGTAAATAAAATCTTTTTTTAAATGCCTAGAAATTAAAAAGTGTATCAAGAGACCCACCCACCAAACTTAGATTGTACTTTCAAAATGTATTGATAAAATCCTATTCAGTGTGGGCACTCCTCACCCTTCTCTTGCACAAGTGCTTGAGGGGCTAGGAGTTTTCCATGAGTTGCAGATCTCAGTATGCTTGATGATTCATGGTGATGCCACTGACAGGATGTCTATACTGGTGTCACCCAGGGTGCAGCTGTGTTCATGCTTAACTTACATGAATCCTTCAAATGGAAGGCCCTCAAGGGAGGCACACTGAAGAAAGTGGAAGATGTCCTATCTCTACCTTTCATTGGTGGAAACATCTCCCACCTCACCACCTTCAAGTGCTTGTAGCAGGCTTTGTCCAGTGCCCAAATGTTCTTGGATGATCAGCGTTCTTGGTGAGCATGTGCCCCTTTTTCAGCACAGCTGTGTTTCTGGCCCCTGCTAGCTGTATGTCATAAAAATATTACCACATATCACTGAGTCTCAGTTTATTCCTTTGAAATGTGGGGTGATACAGGAAAAACGTCATGATGTTCTCACAGGGACTACTGTGGGGAAAATCCAGGCAGGCATCAGCTGGCACCTGGCTCTGTGGATAGGGCTTCTGGATGTCCAGTGGCTGTCATGGCAACTATTATTATATTTCTGTCCACCATGGAAATTCACGTACCTCACCCATCATGCCAGTGGCATTTCTGAGCTTAAAAAAAGAAGTGGAAAACAATTCCTCAAGAAGTTAGGAAAAGCACTTTGGTGATCTCTGCCCTTGCCTTTGGCTTTACCACAGCTGGATCCTGTTGGGACAGCAGGGTTCCCTATTTCCACTCAGATATCGGGGATTCTTCTGGTTGGACTTCATTTACTTGACAATGTGTATGAATCTACTACCATCAGTAGGCCCTACTAGAGGCTCTCAGCATAACTTAGTGAATGAATCAGACATAATTCCTTGGCCTCTATTCTACTCAATGAATCAGTCAGTCACGATAGATATCTTTTTCATGTCAGGTCCTCTATACATTAAATCAGAGGCAATCATGGTCTTCTTGACACCCGAAGATCTACCTGCTTACAATGAAAATGGATACTCACCAAGGTATAATGTAAAAAGTTTGTTTTTCTTGGGTCCAGAAGGAAGACCTTCTGTGTTGAGAGCACACTGGCTGTGGCAGAGAGGGTCTGGCACCAACAAGATCTTATAGATCTGATTACTAGGAGAGGCCTGAGTTCTGGTGGTTTCTAAACCAAAAAGACAGAACAGAGAGAACTGTGGATGGGGCCACTGGCCTCACAGAAACAGACAGAAGCTGGGTTATGTTTTGCCCTAGTGTCCCTAACCCACCACACCCCACTCCTGATCAGCCTGCCCCTCTCCAGAGTCAACTCTCCTCACCCCCATCCCCAGGCCCTAAACAGGAGATGTGGTCATAGCCTGCTCAGCAATCTACCTCAAACCTCAGTGTAGATGAGCAGGGGCATGAAGAGTTGGCATAGGCAGAGTATAGACCTTGAGAAGAAATGTCATTGGAAACAAAAGACTCAAAGGGTCTCTATGCTTAACCTGTTGCACTGCTTGTCCTGCTCTTCCCAGGACAGCCAGACAGGGATAGGGTTGGCATTGGGCTATACTCTGGTAGGCCATGGGTGTGCTCAGGGACCTTGTCCCAAAAAAGATTGCCCTGGAAGGGCAGTGTAAAAGAAGAATGCCTGCCTCTGACTCTGCTGCCCAACTGCCGCTCCTCAGGGCCATTGTTTCTACAGGGGGAAACTGGCCAGACCAGGTGCAGGGGTTTGGCCAGCCCCTATGTTTCCCCTTATTCCATGTGAAGCAGGCCTTGGTGCAGGTCAGCCTTCCTATTTCACAGCAGTTGTGAGAGGCACAAATTCTTTGGGTCAGTCTGGAATATCCAAAGCCAAAGGATGCAATACCAGAAGGTGAGGGATCTTCAGCCTGGAAAGATGATCTGGGAAAGGGAAGTTCATTAGCAGGAGTTCCCTTAAAGACAGGGCCACCTTTCCTGTCTCTGGAAAAGCAAGGAAAAATCAGGTATATGTGTGTGAATCTTTTTTTTTTCTCCTGCTCCTCCAGATCCACTTCCACAGTTGGAGAGCAATGCTCATCTACAGGAAGTACATGCTCTTTGGCTAAAGCCTGGTCCACATAGAGGTCATTCCTCTGGCCTGACCTGGATTGATGCAGTGCCTGAAATCATGATGGAGGCATTTGTTGTGCTTTTTTTCCCTTGCCCTCTTAGATGTTCTAAGTTTTATACTAAATAAATAAGAAGAATGTACCCCAACAATAGATTTATAATAGGCAAAATTATAATTTTCAACAATACCAATTTGTTTATCTAAAATATATTTTATGAAATAAAATATTGTAAAAGAAATAGAAATAAAGTTGTTAAGTAAAAAGATGTGTGGACAATATGTACTCAAATACATATACATAGTATAATTTTATGTATATATGATCAATTATAAAAATATTCGCTAAGTTAAATATTCTTAAAATAACCTTTAAAACACATTTAAATTTAATCCTTCAGCAAATATAGAATAATGCAATGCTGAAATCAATTTGGAAATGTATGCACCAACAAGTTACCAGTAGTACCTGCCAAAAATGGAACCAACAGAACTGACTGCTCCTTTCCTTTTTGCTAAGTAATTTTTCTGGCTTTTCTACAAGAATCATATTTTTACAATACTACATTTTAATACTAAATATTTTTATATATTACACTTATGTGTCTTTACATTCAATAATGTGACCATTATCAATACTATATTTCTAAATTTTCCCTAGCACCAGTTTATAGCTTGAAACTGTCACATTAGATGTTAAATTACTTGGTGGGCTACATTTTACTTCACTCATTCTTTAGTTGAATTTGCAATGTGAACAGAAATAACCACTCTAATTAACTCTTACCATCACTGGGGAAAGAGACTGCATTTCTTTGGTTGTAACTAAACCAATTCAAAAGAAATCACTCCATCCAACACTCATTCTCCTTCTTTTTTAGCCTAGAATTTAACATAACAGTCCAATTCAACTTACGAATAAGAAATAGTTGTTTAATGAAACTGGCCTGGAAAAGGAGTGGGGATGACTCAAGCCAGACTGCAGTGTGTTGGTTCTTGCCTTCATATAAAAATGATTTCCGACAATGTCCAGGTGACTTTGAGAGTGTGTTCATTAAAGCTGAGAACGGTGAAACAAAGGAAGCACTTAGGGTACAGGAAGGAACAGGAGAGAGCATATGCAGTGCTCTGCTTTGGTTCCCTAGAAAAAGGAACTGAAAAGGGAACTTTACAGAAAAGAAGTGAAACAAGGCAGGGCTGCCTTTAGCTCACTTGCAAGTCAGAGACAGGACCAAAAGTAAGACCAGGATGAGCTGCCACTGTCAGATGCACCCCTGGTTGCAAATCTCATAGGTACCCTTCAGTTTAGGAAGAAGTAGAAAGTTCAGGATGGTGAAGAGGCATAGAGTGCTCTAGACTGAGCCCACACCAGCTCTTTGTCTTGAGGGTTTTTATCAGTCTTCTGCTTATGAAAATTTTGTGGGAGGGTTTCAGTAGAATAAAGCTTTCAGGTGTGTTGTTCTTAAGCTGATGCATGAAAATGAGCCTATAGGGGAGTTTGGGGTTATTCTTTGGTCCAACTTATGGTTTTACTTTTATCTTGGGTCTGTCTGGCTTTAATCAGGTGTTTGTTATTTGTTCCCCTGACTTTATTTGTCCTTGGGTTTAGGTGGTACATATGGCATAAACTGGGTCTCTCTTCTCTTTATCTTCCTGACCAGTGTGATTTCTGCTATGTATTCTTTGTTTAGAGAGGAAAGATGTAAACCATGCACTTTCAGGCATCCTTGGTTAGGGAAGATAAGGCCTTATGATTCACTACCTGGCCATAACTTTCTGAAATTGTTTGGTTGTTTAATTTTCTTGTCTCACTTTCCCCACTCAACTTTCTCAGAAATTGTCCTAGCTTCTCACTATCCTAACTCACTTTCATGAAACAAATTTGTACTGAAGCCACATATTCATTTCTAGTCCTATGTGTAGGGCCATAGTTCACTGACACAACTGGAACAATCTCTAATTAAGTTGAAGTCCAACCCATCAACAATTATAAGCTAATAAATAACACTGGAATGCAATCTGTAGGCAATTGTTTGAAAACAAATTGTGCAGTGTCAAATAAAGTCACATCACATAAAGGCATAAAATTGTGGCTGACACACAAAGGCAGTTACTCTCACGTCTGTACTCTTTCACTCAGGGAGACCTATTTTCTATTTTTTATTCTTATCTGCGTTGAATGAAAACCAGCTCGCTCATGTATAAACCAAGCCAACATGGGCCAGGTATTGATGATGAAAACCTAATTATCTACATGACCTTAATTTTGATTTTAACTTAATTTAAATTTATGGAAACAGTTTTTAAAAAGTTGTGTGTGGCTAATGATGACCATATTGGATAGAGTAGTTACAGATATTAGCCACTAGTTTTGAAATCCTTATCCCTGACTTTCAGGATACCTGTCCTCCACTAGGTCTATATAGAAGAAATACCAGGACCATCAGTGTTCACAGTATCAAGAGGAAGATCCTGTCAGACACTTTGCACCTCCTATTTCTGGACTTCTAACTTGTGGGCAGGGGCAGCTTCTTTCTGTAATAGTTTGATGCAAACTTCTTCTTCTCCCTGGCATTTAGGGGACTCTAAGCCAATGGCTCATGAAAGAGAGTTTCATAGTTAATTTCCGAGGCAATATTTTCCTCTCTGATTAAAAAGAACAGTAGTGAAGAGAAGACTTTTTTCTCTTTATTAAGCTGGGAGGTATTGTTACCTTTGAGTTGCTGGCAGTTATCTTGTGACAGTGAAGGAACAGTGAAGAAGAAGAAGCTCACCTTAACCTCAATGAGTAGCTGAATTTTATCCTGGAAACACTTTCATAGGGATTTGTTATTTTGTGAGAAAACAAACGCCTAATGTTTAAGCCATGTTTCACCAGTATTCTGTAACTTAAAATCTTTTCCACTCATGCTTAATTAGATTTTTAAACTTCTGATGGTGGCCAAGGTTGTATCATTTCATGGTGTTTCAAGAAATGTGTAAGTGTGGGAGCAGGGATGAGGGCACAGGAAAGATGGGAGTTGCTTGAAAAAAGTGTCAACTTTCTTCCAACTATTTTGGTGGGGAACTATGGGACACAAGGAATGACACAGTTCTCAGCTGGGATGAAAGTGTATGAAGCTAATGAGGATTTCAAAGTGTGACCACGCAAAAACATTGGGGGAGGTATAAGACAGGAAAATTAAGCCAGGCAGATCATGGTGGGGCCTGAAGGGATAAACTAATGGTTTTGGATTACTTTCAAAGGACTTAAGAAACCATTGTAAGTTTTAAGTAAACAACAGGATCATATTTACATTTTCAAATGATCACTCATTGCTCAGGTAGGGTAGAGAATGGTTTGAAATGAAGAAAACCAGAGTTACAGATATCAGAGACAGCACATACAGTCGATAAGCCAGAGGGCTGTCCTTTATGAAATGTTTTTTTCCATCTGTTGATTCAATAATGTGATTTTTGTGTTTGCTTTTGCTTATGTGATGTATTACATTTATTGATTTACAAATATTGTATCACCCTTGCATTTCTGGGAACAAATGAGTTTATCAAGTCATGATTATTTAAACACTCATTGTAGCCTTGTGCCTGTTCATGTTTTTGAAAGGTCCTCTTGGTCCTAGCTGTCTTGCATCCTAGTAGAAAATCCAAATCTGAGCAGCTGGGAAGTCAGCAGCATCTGACATTTAAAAGAGGTAATGACCCAGCTGCAGAGGAAGCAGACCAGAGTAGCTGGGCATCATGCTATCATTAGTCCTTTAAGATTATGAGCAAGCTGCTTGGCCAGCGTAATGCAGAATTCTCTCCCAATTTACTGATGCTCACCATTAAATTCTGAATTCTCTATAGATAATCCCAAATCATAAGCAAAAGAAAAGAAAATTTTTAGTTATGGTTGGAGGAAACTATTCAAAAAGTGTTCTCTTGGTTCCATTAAAATTGTATTTCGTGGGCCATTAATCAAATAGATGTGATGTTACACTTATTTGATTCATAATGGTGAATAGAGGGAAAGGGTCAGTCTGAATTTCATTTGTGATATATGAAAACATGGGATTCATTGTGCAGATGAAGAGAGTGATGCTTTTCAGGAAATGCCTCCAGCATTTTGTCATCAAGGTGTAATAATGCCTGTGCACCACACCATGGGGACTTCCAAACAGTTTCTTTTCCAGTGTTTTCATTCCATTTCCTTGATCCTTAAGAAAGTGCAGTGTGGGTTTGTGCTTGGGAAGTTGAGACACAGTTTTGTGGAGGCCCACAGTCTTTGAGGGCACACAGACCATTGTTCTTGTCATTATTATACTGAACACACATTAGCCTTTGGCTCTGCCCTGAGCCATGTGTCAGCATTTTTCATGAAGTCACAAAAGACATGCTCAGTAGGTGTGTTGGTAACACAAGGCCAGGGAAGATAATTGGTGCATTTAGATGGCACTCTAAAGGTTCTAAAAACTTTTTATGTGCCAAAATTTACAAGATGAAAGTGAACAGGCATACATGTACAAGTTTACCTTTGCTGGAGTAGGAAAAATCCCTTGGAAAGTGAAAGAGGACATCTGAATATGTTTCCCAAAGAATACTAACATGATCATGATGACTGGGTTGATTGCAGCACTATCACCTCATGCAGTGCTAGTCCAAGTGTGGTCCAGAGACCAGCAGTTGCTTACTGTTGGTTTTGCTTCTGCCAAGCTGTCAGTGAACTTCATCACAAAGCATATTGTGTACTAGAGGGAAACTAGCAAAACTTCCCTGGTGAAGGAAGCAGGGCATCAACCTATATACCAGCCTGAATACTTCATCTGTTTCAGGGCCCACACTTTGAATGGCATTGAATTTTATTTTATTTTTTTAATTTATTTTAATTGTTGTTCTTGTACAGTTTTCTGTCTTTTGCTCCCATTCCAACCCACTGGCCCAGCCCTCCCCACCCTCCTCCCATTTCCACCCCCGCTAGTTTTTGTCCATGTGACCTTTATACTTGTTGCTCCAAACCCTTCCCCTTTCCCCCTGAAATGCCCTCCCCTCTCCCCTCTGGTGACTATCAACCCCATCTCAATTTCAGTGTCTTTGGTTATATTGTGCTTGTTTGTTTGCTTTTTTGATTAGGTTCCTGTTAAAGGTGAGATCATATGGTATTTGTCTTTCACTGCTTGGCTTATTTCACTTAGCATAATACTCTCCAGTTCCATCCATGCTGTTGTGAAGGGTAGGAGCTCCTTCTTTCTTTCTGCTGCATAGAATTCCATTGTGTAAATGTACCAAAGTTTCTTGATCCATTCATTTACTGATGGGCACCTAGGTTGCTTGAATACCCTGAAACACTTGGCTATTGTAAATTGTGCTGCTATGAACATAGGGGTGCATAGATTCTTTTGGATTGGTGTTTCAGGGTTCTTAGGATATAATCCTAGCAGTGGAATTGCTGGGTCAAAAGGTAGATCCATTTTTAGTTTTCTTAGAAAATTCCATACTGCTTTCCATAGTGGTTGTACCAGTCTACAATCCCACTAACAGTGCACTAGGGTCCCCTTTTCTCCACAACCTCTCCAACACTTGTTGTTTGTTGCTTTATTTATGATGGCCTGAATGGCATTGAATTTTAAATGCTCCTTGGTGCCAGTACTCAATTCTAGTTTTGCTAAATACTCTAAATGTATCATGGAATTTATGTAGAGTCATAGTGTACTTAGGTCTAGTGTAGTGAAATGTATAAATAAAGATGCCAGGACGAAAAGGCCTCAGTTTCCTTGTTTGATGACTTATAACAATATCGAACATAAAGGGTTCTATTAGTCAATAACGCAGGTAAAGTTCAGGTCATGAAACTTGGCACATGGTGTGAGCTTAGAAACTGGGTGTGATTATTATGTTTCTCATTAACACCTCTTTGAGGAAATTTCTGTTGTCACCCTACCTGTGCAGAAGAGTAATTGAGCTAAGTTTCAATCAAGCTTAACTGGATCCTGTGTTCATGCCATTCTGAAGTGGCAGAGCCCAAACTTACAACCAAGAGCTCTCTGACTCTAAAATTCAAGCAATGCTTATGCATTATACCACATTGCCAGTCCCCAGTTAGACTACATCAGTGCTTTTAATTTTTTGATGAAACTCAATGATTGGATGATCATAACCTAGTAGAAATGCAAAAACACACATAAAGAAGCTGAATCAGAACTTCCATGAAGTAATTCTCGCCCCTCATGAATGCAATGCACTGTGATATTTTCTTCTCTGTTTTATTTCATTGATAAAGGTAAAGATAGCAGTGACATCTGAAATGAATTTCATGGTCCACAAATGAGCTGTAACTCACAACTTGAAGACACTGTGCCAGCAATTTCTATGGGTCCTTTAGGTCTCATCTTCTCTTATACTCCTAAAAACCAAAGACACAAACAAGAGCCTTCAACCCAGCTTTGGTAGTACTGAACAGAAGACCTGGATTTGAAGCAGTTCATATGAAAAAAGTAAGGTTTTAGCCAAGGTCAATATCAGAAAACATTGAAATCTTGGGCATAAAAGTTGACCTTTCATCCTACAGCCCTCAGGAATACTGCATCCTCTCCTGGGTGTCATATAAAGAGAAATCAAGAATCTGAAACATGTTTGGAGAAGGACAGTCAAGATAGGAAAGGGTCTGAAATTATTTAAGGAGCCAGGAATGTTTCATCTGAGTTTGAAGGCAAACAGTCTCTAAAACATTTTTAAGAAATATGTACCTATTGATAACAAATCTTTGAGATGGGAACATCATCCTTCAGGACTGAATGTTGTGTCTGATGCATTATATTACTTAAAGCTTATTTCTATCAGGTTTTTAGATTCTGGTGTATAAAGGGAGAATCTTGTAAAATGAATGTTCCACCAATTCCCTCATGTAAAAGACCAGCAGGAATCCACCGCTATCAGGGTAAGAAGTGGAACTCTCAAGCTTGGTTTTGGCAAGATTTTGGCAAAGCTTGAAAGGTAGTTCAAAGGGGGCTGAAGATCTCCATCCAGGCTGTGTCTTAGAACTGAGACATTCTCTTGCCTGGGGAGTGGCCCAGCTTTGAAGGAATGCCCACAGTTCCTGATGCTCTAGACAGGGAGGAAGCATGTGCCCAGTTTTTCCCCTCCCTCTGGGCTCTAGCTGAGAGCTGGTTCTCGCTGTGATCAGAACAGGAGGAAGGGAAATGTTGGAACAGTCCCTCCCCAGGTTTCTACTGGGGCCTTCCATGCCTGTAGCTGGAAGTTGCACTCAAAGCTGGTTACAACAATAAAAGTCTGCACTATTGTTGCTGAGGAGGACATATTATTGTAACAAGAACAGCATATTTGCTGGTAGTTTATTAAATTCAGGAAGGAAGGGGGAGAGAGGTGTTAAGAAAGACTCAGTTTACATGATTGGGAAAACTGGGAAGAAAACAGGACCACTGAAAGTGGCCAAACAGAAGTGCCACAAATTCTGGGGGAAATGTATGCATATTTCTGATGATATTACATGGCTTAGAGTCACAGCCATGTTCATGAAAGTTGGAAATGAAGCTGGAGTGGTTCCATTATGTTGATCTTGCTGCTCAAGTGATTATGATCCAATGTTACATCAATGTACTTGGAGAAAAATTTGATCCTAATAGAGAGTGAATATGGAAACTTCACTATAGTCATGGAAAACATATTAATTTATTCATTGTCTGTTGACATCTCAGATTGAGTTTAACTTTTAGAATGCAGTTAACACATTTAGTTTTGGTGGTTTTTTCAGTAGGCTTAACATAACATGATTGATTCTGAAAATGAGTATCTGCATTTTCTGATTTTGCAGACCAGGAGAGTCCACTAGCACCCCAGTGATTCTACACACCTAGTTGTTTGAAAGGATCTGAAAGGAGGAGATGTGGAATGAGAGGAAGTTTTGTGCATGGGTACCTGAAGGATGGGGTGGGACAGATGAACAGATACATATGATGAGAAAAAAGCAGCAGTTTACCTATGTCAGTGCTCACCACACACTGAGCGGTATTCTTAACACTAAGTATAGTAATGTAATCTGATCTTCAGTAGGCAAATTAAATAATAATTATTATATTATAAACATCTAAATTGATTTTAGTGAGAGAGCAAAAAAGAGAGAGACATGAATTTGCTGTTCCATTTATTTATGCATTCATTGGTTGACTGCACCAGGAAAGAAAGCCACAACTTTGATGTGTCTGCCCTACACTCCTCCAGTCCACTGAGCTACCAGACTAGGGCCAATAGTAATTGTGAATACTTTTTTGTCATAGAGAAAGCCAAAGTACAGAGGGGCTAGCAAATTTGCCCTAGATTTTGAGCTGACATAGTCTGACCACAGAGGCGCCATGATCAATTCCTAGGGAGGTATAGTCTTTGCCTGGCTTGATAAATTGGCAGTAGGGTCAGAATATTGAGGAACTCTCTCCTAGAAGATAGTGTTGCTTTGAGTGACAACTGATAAGAAGGGACCCAACATCAGGAAAAGAGACATTCTCTTCCTATTTTCCAAAACCAAAGGGAAGCATTGAGCTTTGAATGGTTGCTGAAGGGAACACATAGTATGGGGGCACTCTGCCCTCAGAGACCCCATGCAGCCATGGATGAGAATAAATCTACCAAGAAATGATCTGCTTAGAGAGGAAATGTAACCAATGTCTCAGAGAAGGAACTCAAACATCTCCCTCCCTGCATCTTTATTAAGTTCATCTTATACATTGATACATAGTATACAGGCAAAGCTCATCAATACTGTCCAAGAAGCTGCAGTCATGAAAAACTGACATAATTTACAGTAATAGTTAAAGAAACATGGGGATTGTCTTGGATAACAGTATGCTTTAGCTCAAGTGTCTGCTTCATACCAACAGGGCAGAGCAAGCCTCATAGGAAACAATAAATATTGTTTATTTTCCCAGATTTGCCCCTGGGAGTTCCCTGTTCCAGTACAAGGCCACAGCTGCCTTTGTTTTCAGGCTGAGTCAGATGGGCACAGCAAAGCAGCCAAGCTATTAAGAGAGTTTTTCCAGATAGAATGAGAACTCAGGCTACGACAAAGTCAAGAGGTGAGGGTCTTTCTGCCCCTCCACTATAGATCCCTAAGTCCTCCCCTGATGGCCCTTCATGGGTGTTCCTGTCTTAGGTTGTCCCTTCCTTAGGGATTCTTAACTGTCATTGGCTAACCAATCATCTGCCTGGGCCAAGCAGGGGAATATGAGGGAGGCAGGGGCTGAGCTCCTGCCAGGGGGAAATATTCCGTCTCCCTAGTAGTTCACAGTCCCAAGACATTTTCACTCAGCCCTAGCTGTGGGACTTTTTTGTACATTAATGAGTCTATAGTCCCTGAAATTAGGCAGGATGGCTCCCAGTACAACTGCTGAGAAGCTCCACATCCAAAGAGCACCCAGAGCCCTGCAGTTGATGAGCTTTTCTCAAGTGCACATGTGCGATAAATTCCTTGAGAGGCAGGATGAGTGGATTCAGGCCTATGTGGCCTTAACCTGGACCTTGCTCAATAAGCCCCAGGGGAATGAAGAGAAGGGCATTTAGAAATTAGCCAAGGGATACAGATCTGCAGTAACACAAATGAGACATCCAAGCTAGCAAAGCTCAGAAAAATGCAACTTTATTATACCTACAGGCAGTGAGTTCTGGAGATTTGCTGAAGAAATGAAGACTGACCATTCTAAAGAAAACCTTTCTCCTCTTCACTTTTGCACCAGGAGTCTAAGCTCCCAAAACCTGTTCATAGAAAGGAACGAGGGACATTTTCTATAAGAAAATGAAACTTATCTTAGACATTGAGTGTTTTGGGGAGGGGTTTTTACATCTGAGCTTCAATACAAAAGAGCCTGAGCATTGCTTTGTTCCTGCTTACTGTCTTTCCCTAAATAGAATAATTTTGCATCCTTTGATGACATGAGGACCCTCCGTTTGGTGAAGACTGAGGCCAGTTTGTATAATACAGCATTTACTCAGAGAGTAGGACAAGGCTGATAGAGTTCTTTCAAACATCTATAGATCTGCTTGGCGAAGAGCTCATCAAAATTGTTATCTTCAAAATGTTTGTACCCAGTAAAAGGGGCACTCAAGAAATGTTCATTAAGAAATGAAATGAAGAATTTCCTTTGTTCTGCTGTTTACTTAGACCTTGGGCTTAAACCTGACCATGTGGATGTAGCAGCTGTCTCTCTCTCTAAAGGAGCATTTGTTCTTAAGAAAATGCTCCACTTTCTCTGGCCAATGTTCACATACATGAGACCAAGTTCCCTTTAGCTCTGACCTCTGTCTCATGCTACTTTTCATGGACCAGCTCATCAGTGTTGCTGCCTACTGCAGGCAGCTGTGCAGGACCCTGGAACCCTCAGTGCTGGGATGGTGGTGGGATGCACTGGAGAAGCCTGGAGGGAGTACTACTGTTTCATGTCTGTGTGGTTTCTGTGCTTGATGGGGCTGAAGTATAGACTGGAATGTTTTCTGTTTATATTGCACTTTGCATTATTCTTTGTTGTGAGACACAATTCAGAATCTGACTTAATTGTTTGGTGATGTTGCTATTGTCTCAAGTCAGAAGTTATGTCTTAGGTAAGAGTACACTGAAACAGTGTGCTGGAAAATTTTCCAAATATTCACTAAACTACTAATGCTTATACAGGGACATTCTAGTAAGCATATTGGCCTTATATATTGATACTTTGTTAATAGCTGTCCATTATATTGTGTAAGAATCAGAAAAATTATGTGGGCAGGAATTTATCAGCAGCGTTAAAACTGAGACTTAGAGAATTTAAGAGCATTGTCTAAGTTCCTGTACAAAAAGGGAAATTTCTGGTCCATATATGTGATTTTTTCTAACAAGATGTAAAACAGATAAATAGATGAATAAATAAATACATAAATACAGGTATGTTCAGTACCTAATTTTTTATTAAAATATTCTTCAAAACACTTCTAAAAGATAGCACAGAAAAGTTTTCTTCATTCAGTAAATTTGGGGACAGTTTGGACATTGACAAGATAGAAATGAAATTATTTGCCTAGAGCATATTAACAGAAAAACTGTTTTTGGAGATCACAGTCTTCCAAAAGATGTATTGAGATAGAAAACTTTGTTTCAGACAGACCAAAGTGCTAC
Source organism: Anoura caudifer (assembly GCA_004027475.1). Taxonomy (NCBI): domain Eukaryota; kingdom Metazoa; phylum Chordata; class Mammalia; order Chiroptera; family Phyllostomidae; genus Anoura; species Anoura caudifer. Next base: position 29,487 of record PVKU01006948.1, read on the forward strand.
AAATGAAATAAAACAGGTGACATCCTGTATGTACAGTGACTGGGGTAAGATGAGCCAATGTTAGCCATGGTGGCTGCAGAAGGCGTTTTTAGTGACATCAGAAGTGAGACCTCAACTCAGGGTGGGAGAAGCTTATGCATATTTGGGAAAAATTGACTCAGTGTGTACATAGTCCTGGAAGGGGTCAGGACTAGTAAAGGAGAAAACAAAAACAAGACCAACCCTGGCTGGTATAGCTCAGCAGAGTGAGCACAGGCTGCAAACCAAAGGGTCACTGGTTTGATTCCCAGTCAGGGCATATGCCTGGGTTATGGGCCAGGTCCCTAGTGGGGGCCGCATGAGAAGCAACTACACAATGATGTTTCTCTCTCTCTCTTTCTCCCTCCCTTCCCTATACTCTAAAAATAAATAAATAAAAATAAATAAATGTAAAAAATGAAAAAATAGGGCCTGTGGTTTTTTTTTTTATTTGTAGCAATTAGCATTGTCTGAAACAATGTTACTAGTGAAATTATGATTGTCTATCACCCTTACAAGAATATAAACTCCAAATAGCCAGGGACTTTGCTTGACCCTGTTTTCCAGCATCTAGCATATTGTCTGGCAAATAATAGGAATGCAATAAATTATTGAATAAAAATATGCTAGGTATATAAAATTCTCACCAACACAACTCTTGACTTTGCACGCAAGTTAACAGACACCATGCAGGGATGAAAACTGTTCCATAGGGAGTGGGACCAGGCCTAGGCTTTTGGCTGATGGACCTCTGATTTTTCTCCTGCACCATCCTGCCCTCTCATGAAGCAAATGTCAAAAGCCAGTCAAGTCCTTTAAAAACCACTGGTTCTGACAGATAGAATGACTTGTTTCTGAATTTCACTTTCTAAGGTCATATTTGAAAAATCTTTGCACTTTGTGTGTTCCAACTAAGGAAAAAGAGAGAAAAAAGGAATGATATTTTTAGTAAAGCAGAGAAAACCAAACAGAATGTGCCTTCTCTCCAAGCATCAAAACCAATATGAGACTACAACTCATGGAAAAGGGGAACAAAACAAAACCTGATTTTAAAATTGGCAAAAGATTTGAACAGATATTTCACTAGAAGCCAGTGGTGAAGGTTCCTAACACAAGGCACAGCATGAGACAGTTGGTTTGTTTGTAAGATTAACAAAAGACCACTGGAAGATTTTATGCAGGTGGAGGATAATAACTGAACGTTCTGTAACTTCATCTTCTTAAGGTGCAACCAGAAAATAAGGTTAAGTTAGACACTGTGTCCCTAAGCTCAGAATATGGTCCTTGGGCTAGTTCAGATTGATGTTCCACTCTATGCCACACTTACCTTTGTAACTCTTTTTTAAAAGATTTTATTGATTTATTTTTGTAGAGATGGGAAGAGAAGGAGAAAGAAGGGAGAGAAATATCAGTGTGTGGTTGCTTCTCACCCATCCCCTCCTAGGTACATGGACCACAACTCAGGCATGTGCCCTAGACTTGAAATCAAATCATCAACCCTTTGGTTTGCAGGTGAGCATCCAATCCACTGAACTATACCAGCCAGGGACTTTCTTGTAACTCTTCTACCTCTATTTTTCAGCATTGAATGCATGGGATATCAGCTCTCAGGCATTAGCAGACATTATGTCATTCACACCTCCGGATGGATGCCCTTAGGAAATTGTTTCTAGCATCATCATCAATGTGCAGGTTGGGATATTGGGGAGGCCCTGAAAGGCACAAAGGCTTCCTCAGGACACAAAACTGGTGAGAAAAGGAGTTCTGAACTCAGCTTTCTCCACTAAGCCAAGGACCTGATACATTCCCAAGGACCTGTGGAGAGGACTGTATTAGGTATCAGTGTGTAGATACAGAGATGACATGAGAGACAAGGGTGAGTACACAACAGTCCACAGGGGACTTAGGAGACTCTGATTGGAGGAGGGGGCTCATGTCACAGAACCTTGAAGGGGTGGACTCACTTCTTGGTGACAGACCCTCAAGAGAAATAAGAACTCTGATAACCAGACACCCACATTCCACCAAAACCTGATGGTAATTTAAACCTATTGATAAAATACTATTTAGTATGGGCACTCCTGACCCTTCTCTTGCACAGTCCCTGATGGGCTTGCAGTTTTGGATGAGCTCAAAGGTCAGTCCTCCTGGTGATTCATGGTGATTCCACTGATGAGATGACTAACCTGCTCCCACACAGGGTGTAGCTCAGTTCAACTTTAAATTGGGAGAAGTCTGTAGAATGTGGGCCCTCCAGGGAGTCACACTGAAGATATTGGCTAAATTCCTAACTCCAGCTATTCAGGGTGGAAACACCTCCCACCTATCCAGCTTCAGGACCATGCATATCCTTCTCCCGAGACCCAGTGGTCCTGGTTAATCTGCTAACTCTGTGAGCAAGTGCCCCCTTTTCAGAACAGCTCTGATTTTGCCCACTGCAAGCAGTGTGACATGAACATGTCACCACATCTCACTGTGCTTCAGTTAGTTCCTTTGAAATGTGGGGTGACAGAGGACAAACCTCATAATGTTCTCACAGGGACTACGATGGAGACAATTCAGGCAGGTCTTAGCTGGCACTTACCTCTTCAGACAGGGCTTCTGGATGTGCTGTGGCAGTTCATGCCATATTTTTCTTTCTTTCCACTATGAAAAATACATTGTGGCCTATGATATCTCTGAGCTTGGAAAAAAAACTGGAAACTATATATATATAGAAACTATATATATATATAGAAACTATATAGAAACTATATATATATATATATATATATATATATATATATCATATATATATGATATATATATATATATACACACACACATACATATATATATCATAGACATATATATCATATATATATGTCAATATATCAGGGAAAGCACTTCACTGGTCTTTGCACTTCTCTTTGGCATTGCCACATGAAGAATCTCTGGAGATAGCAGGGGTCCCCAGGCCCACTCAGATATCTGGGATGGTTCTGGTTGGACTTCATTTATTCAACAATTTGTATGATGCACCTACCACAGGTAGATCCTACTAGAGGCACATAGCACATGTCAGTGAATGAAGAAGACACAATGCCAGAGCCTCAGTTCTATTCAGTGAACCAGTCAGTCACAATAGACAACCTTTTCAGGTCCTGTCTGTTATCTATTTGTTCTGACACAATAAAGTACTTCAGGACACCTGAAGGCCTACCTGCTATTAATGAGAACGGACACCCATCAAGGTATGATATGAAAAGGTGGGTCATGTTTGGGTCCAGAAGGAAGCCCTCCTATGTTGAAAGTACACTGACTATGTCAGGGAGGGTCTGGCACTAACAAGGCTAGGCTCTATCATGCCCTAGGGTCCCAAACCAACCACATTCCACCCATCTCAGCCTGCCCCTCCCCAAAGTCAACTTTCCTTACCACCACTCCTAGGCTCCAAACAGGGGATGTGGTCAGAGCCTGCTCAGCAATCTACCTCTAACTTCAGTGTAGATGAGCAGGTGCATGAAGGTTTGGGGTGGGAAATTTATAGACCTTAAAAAGAAATGTCATTGGAAAGAAAAGACTCACAGGGTCTCCATACTAAACGTGCTGCATTGCCAGGCCTGCTCCGCCCAGGACAGCCACACAGATGTCTGTGTTAGCATTAGGCTGCCCCCTGGTTGGACAAGGGAATGCACAGAGACCCTATCCCAAAGAAGATTTCCCTGAGATGGTGCACTGAAGTAGGATTTGAGACTGATTCTGATGCCAAACTGCCTCTCTCCAGGGCCATGGCTTCTACTGTGGGAACCTGGCCAGAACAGGTGCAAGGATTTGCCAAGCCTGTACATTTCTCTTTGTTCTGTCTGAAGCAGGCCCTGGTGCAAGTCATTGTCCCCACTTCACAGCAACTATGCCAGTCCCAACTTCTTTGTGTGGATCTGAAGTATCATGAGCCCCATAATGTAATGCCAGAAAGTGAGGGATCTGCAGCCTGGGAAGATAATCTGGGAAGAGGTTGTTCATGAACAGGACTTCCCATAAAGGCACCAGCAACATTCCTGTCTCTAGAAAGGAAGGAAAAATCAGTTATGTTTTTAAATCCGTTTCCTTCTGATGCTCCAGACCCACAAGGGCTAGTACCTTTTTCAAGTACAGGCCTCCTCTTGGCTAACCCTGGCATGAAGCAGTACCAGAAACCAGGATGCAGGTGTCCTTGCAATAAGCACATTCTCAGGGAGCTGTTAAATGAATTCAATTAATCTACCTCCCTGCACAAGTGGAAGATGCATGAGGATAATGACACCAGACAATGCCATGCTGAGGTGAGAACAAGCCCAGATTGGTCTCCATACATGTGACCTTGTGATTATATTCTAGTGCAGTGGGACAGACTCAGTCTAAGAGCTCACCCAGGGAACTTCAATTATTTTCCCTACAGTGTCCCACACGTCAAAGTAAAAAGGTCCCTGGACCTCCACTTCTCCCTGCAAGTGCAAGTGTTGTAGAAATTACTCTATTAATAAGAATGTTAGGAAACTTATATTGTTTTATTTCACAGTAGACAACAAGCAGACTTGTATTTTTCATGACCTTTTTGTTTGTTTTTGTTTGTTTGTTTGTTTGTTTGTTTGTTTTAAGCTGGCCGTCCCAGACATTCTGAAGAACAGTAAGGTGGGCTGTTGTTGTGGACTTTCTCCGATAATGTAGGTTGTTCATCAGAATGATTCAGGCTCTCACTGCTGGTTGACATGGTGTCATTCACTTCAGGTGCCATGTCAGCAGTGCTGCTGGGATAACATAAGAGTGTCCGATAATGTAAAATTTGCTGGAGCTGCCATAACATAGGACCCCATTCAGTGGTGTAAAGAGCAGACACTTAATTTTTGACAATTCCAGAAACTAGTAGTTAGAAGTGAGGGAATTGGCAGGGCTAGTTCTTTTTGTGACATTCCTCCCTTGCTTATATACTTGACCATCTTCTAATGCTGTGTCACATAGAATCCATTCTGTGCTTACATGTGTCCTGCACTTCCCTTCTGTGGACACTGGTTGTATGGGTGTAAGACCTACATTGCTGAATTCGCATGTCCATAATTAGTTGCTTAAGGACTGCCTGACATTGGGAGCAGAATTTGTAGTGGGAGTTGCCCACAGTGGCAACACTGAACCAGGCCATCAATGACACCTAGCCTAGTACTGGGCTCAATTTTTGCAGAAGTCCAAAGAGGACTTCATAGCACAGTTAGCTGATGGGTTCCCTTATGCCATCTGCTGCTATGAGGGAGAAATGTATCCAGACAAGAACACCATCCAGTATCAGCCTGAGGTGAGAGAGACATACCCAGAGCCAGGAGATGATGGAGGTGGGATCATAACCCAGACTCAAATCTGGGGCCTCGAGGTTTTCCCAATCCAGCTCCAAAATTAATCTGTACCTCCAATCCTACTAATTAGGTTTCTGGTAGGGTAGAAATCCAGGCCTCACATAGGTAAGAATGGTAGGAAAAAATCCTTCCTTTTTTCATTTTGAATGTTTCTATTGTTTAATTACCTGTAAGATGTACCCTACTCAGTAGTAAGCTCTACTGGCCTTGAACCTCTCCAAGTCTGCACATCATCACACATCAAAGTTTTGGTTTTTTTTTATAAACAAACAAACACAGAATGGATTAAAATACTTTATATATTTGTCTGTATTATGGCATCTCACAGAGTGTGCAAACCATTTTAACTAGCAGGGTCAGCAACCATGACCTTATTCATCTCCACATTCTCTGAAAAACGGGGTAAATTACCTGAGAGATTCAGCATTTTACTATTGTTGGACTTTGACATGATGTTTTTCTGCTGCATTTTAGCAGAGTGACCAGGTCCATCCTCAGTGTGTCCTGGTGGACTGTGTACTAATTTACTAGATATGCCATTACGTGGGACCACAGAAAGGGTGGAAGTTTCCTGATGCCTTCTGTCTCAGTACCCAGCTGTATCTTTGCAGACTACCAATGGTGACATCATCTACCACATGGTCCATGAGTCCCACTATAACTTCAACTAGGACAAGGCACAGGTACACCTTCCTGAAACCATCGTCCAGTGCTGGTTTAAGGTGAGAACTAGGCTTGGGCATTCTCCACACTTAGTAACCCAAGAAGGCCTCAGAGGGCCAAGCATCTAGGCTCAAATATGAGGATAGCTTCCTCAGCAAACTCCCAGGGCTTTTGATAAAGTGTCCAACATTCCCATGCACATAGCAATCTGGACTTCCACTTCTCCCACCAGTTACAATGGACAGGAAGAAGACACTCCTCACATATTTTAAAGAATATTAGAGAAAAAAATATGTTACACTTCACAGTACAACACATAAACACTCACATTTTGCTGTTTTTGTTGTTTTTCCTGCCAGCTCCACATCTCAGCTACAGTAGTCATCTCCACAGTCCTTGCACACCAACTACTCTTACACAGAGCCACAATTGAAAGTGGGGTATTGTACATAAAAATGAGGAGAAAGTAAAATGTTGACTTTGTGTTTGCAAATTTCCACTTCACAGACCATAGCAAACAGTTGTAATCCAGGCAGATGAGGAGCTGTGGCCTATTCATCCCCAAGTTATTATATAAAGATGGTAATTTTCCAGAGTGATTCAGCCTTTCACTGTTGCTAGATGTAAACATGATGCCATTCTGCTGTGATTTCAGCAGTGTGATCAGGAACATCCTCACTGTGTCCTGAAAGACTGTGTACTAGTTTGCTAGATTTGCCATTACACAGTACCACAAATTGGGTGGAAGGTCCCTGATGCCTACTGGCTAAGTACCCAGCTCTCTTTGCAGAAATCAAATGCTGACATCATCTACCTCCTAGTCCATGAGTCCAGCTACAGCATCTACTTGGACAGGGTGCAGGCGAACCAGGCCAACACCACCATCCAGTGCTGGTCTAAAGTGAGGGCTGGCCCGGGGAATCCTTCACACCCAGGGACCCAAAAAGACCTGAGAGGGCCCAACATATAAACTCAAATATGGGGATGGGTATCTCAGCATTCTCCTAGGGATTTTTATAAAGTGTCCCACAATTCCATACTCATAGGAATCTGGACCTCCACTTCTCCTATCACCTTCTTTGGATGGGAGAAAGACACTCCTCACATACTTGAAAGAGTATCAGTGAAAAAATATGCTCCACTTCACAGTAGAACACATGAGTATTTGCATATTGCTGTTTTGCCGTTTTGCTATTTTTCCTACCATCTCAAGTTTCTGGGGGATTAGTTAGCTCCAATTTCCTTGCAGACCTTTGAGTCTTACACATCACCACAATGAAATGGAGTGTGTGGCATTGTATTCAGAAATGAAGAGAAGATGAAATGTTGTATTATTTCTCTACAAGTTTTTGGTTCACAAACCAGGGCAAGCTGTTGTAATATAGCCAAGTAGGAGATGTCATTTTATTCATCTCTATATTATCTCTTAAAAGAGATAGTTTTCACAGTGTTCAGCCATTCACTGAGTTTGGACTTTGAAGTTATTCAATTCTGCTTCTGCTTAAGCAGAGCTGAGAGGAAGATCCTCACTGTGTCACATTAAGTGTGTCAGTTTGCCAGGGCTGCAATAAGGATAAAACAGAGGTTGTCTGGAGTGTTCCTGATGCCTACTGGACTGGTACTTGGTTTGTCTCTGTAGAGATTCAGCCAAGACATCCTGGAGGAGCTTGTCAATGGGTTGAATTACTCTACTTGGCCAGGCAAGGGTTAGGTGCATCAGGCCACTGACACATGTTACATTGCACATGTTACACTGAGGTGAGAGCTATCTTCAAAGCATCTCCATACCCATGATGCAGAGTTTACATTCTAGTGCCCATGACCAGACTCAATCTGTGATTTCCCCCAGTGACCTCCAATGGCTTTCCCTACCCTGTTCCACAGTGCTATGTCCAGAGGACTCTGGACATCAATTTTTTTCCCCAGCTACAAGTGCAAACAAAAATAAAATACATTTTATAATAGTAATATTAGGAAGCATAGTTTTTTGTCATAAGAGACACAAGGATATTTGCATTTTTCTTGATTTTTTATAGTTTTGGATCTTTTTATTTTTTTATTAATTTTGATTTGATGTTCAAATACAGTTTTTTTTTCCATTTTTCAACCACAACTTTTCCACACCCCACCTTCCCCTACCTCCCACCCTCAATACCTTCCCCCTTTGAGTTTGTCCATGTGTCCTCTATACATGTTCATTTACAACCCTTTCCCTTCTTTCCCATGTAATTTCCCTCTCCTGTCCCTTCTGGTTAAGGCCAGTTTGTTTTTAATATTAATGTCTTTCATTATAGTTTGCTTGCTTCCTTGTTTTGTTAATTAGGTTCCAGTTATAGGTGAGGTCACATGGTATTAGTCTTTCACTGGCTGGTGTACTTCACTTAGCCTAATGCTCTCTAGTTCCATCCATGTTGTTGTGAAGGGTAGGAGTTCCTTCTTTCTTTCTGATGGATAATATTCCTTGTGTAGATGTATGAAAGTTTATTGATCCACTCATTTATTGATTGGCAACTAGGCTGCTTCCAGCACTAGGTTATTATAATTTGTGCTGCTGTGCACATTGGGGTGCATAGGTTCTTTTGAATTAGGGTTTCAGGATTCTTAGGGAATAATCCCAGCAGTGGAATTGCTGGGTTAAAAGGCAATTCCATTTTTAGATTCTTAAGGAAATTCCATACTGATTTCCACAGAGGCTGCACCAGTTTTCGTTCCTACCAAGAATGCACTAGGGTTACTTTTTCCCCAGAAGCCCACCACCACTTATTGTTTGTTGATTTGTTTATGATGATGATTCTGACCAGTGTGAAGTGGTAGCTCATTGTACTTTAATTTGCATCTCTCTGTGGGCTTGTGATTCTGCACATCCTTTCATATGTCTCTGGCCTCTCTGTATGCTTTCTTTGAGGAACTGTCTGTTCAAGTCCTTTGCTCATCTTTTCATTGAATTGCTGGTCTTCTTGGTGTGGAGTTATATGAATTATTTATATATTTTGGAGATCAAACCCTTGTCCAAGATATCATTGGCAGATATATATTCCCACTCTTTTGGTTCTCTTTTCATTTTGCTAATGTTTTCCTTAGCCATGAAGAAGCGTTTTCTTTTTTATGAAGTCCATTCATTTATTCTTTCCTTTATGTTCCTTGCTCTAAGGAACATATCAGTGACAAAATTGCTGTGTGGAATATCTGAGATTTTTTTGCCTACCTTCTCTAGGACTTTTGTGGTATCACAAATTATATAGAAGTCTAATATCCACCTTGAGTTTATTTTTGTGTATGGTTTAAGTTGGTGGTTTAGTTCCATTTTCTGCATGTAGTTGTACAGATCTCCCAACACCATTTGCTGATAAGGCTGTTTTTATCCCATTCTATGGTTCTGCTCCCTTGTCATATGCTACTTGACCATAGAGAAATGGGTTTATTTCTGGGATCTCTATTCTATACCATTGATCTGTGTCCGTTCTTAAGCCAGTCCTAGACTCTTCTCATTACTGTGCCCTTGTAATATAATTTGAAGTTAGGTATTGCAGTCTCACCTACTTTTTCCTCTTTCTTGCAATTGCTGCAGCTATTCTGGGTCATTTTTGGTTCCATATAAATTTTTGAATTGTTTGTTGTATAACTGTAAAATAAGTCATTGGTATTTTAATAGGGATTGCATTGAATCTATAAATTGTTTGGGTAGTATGGACATTTTGATGTCGCAAATTCTTCCAATCCATGAACACGGTATATGCTTCCATTTATTTTCATCTTCTTTAATTTCTTTTTTCTTTTTTGCTTTTTGTTAATTTTAATTGTTGTTCTTGTACAGCTTTCTGTCTTTTACTCCCATCCCATACCACTGCCCCAGCCCTCCCCACCTCCCTCCCATTTCCATCCCCCTAGTTTTTGTTCTTGTGTCTTTTATAGTTGTTACTCTAAACCCTTTTCCCCTGATCTTCCCTTTTCCCCTGATCTTCCCTCCCCTCTCCCCTCTGGTGACTGTCAGCCTGTTCTCAATTTCAGTGTCTTTCATTATATTATGTTTGTTTGTTTGTTTTGTTGATTAGGTTCATGTTAAAGGTGAAATCATATGGTATTTGTCTTTCACCGTCTGGCTTATTTTGCTTAGCATAATGCTTTCCAGTTCCATCCATGCTGTTGCAAAGGGTAGGAGCTCCTTCTTTCTTTCTGCTGCATAGAATTCCACTGTGTAAATGTACCATAGTTTTTTTATCCACTCATTTACTGATGGGCACCTAGGTTGCTTTCAACACTTGGCTATTGTAAATTATGCTGCTATGAACATTGGGGTGCATAGGTTCTTTTGGATCAGTGTTTCAGGGTTCCTAGGATATAATCCTAGCAGTGGAATTGCTGGATCCAAAGGTAGATAGATCCATTTTTAGTTTCCTTAGAAAATTCCATACTGCTTTACATACATAGTGGTTGTACCAGTCTGCAATCCCACTAACAGTACACTAACATTCTCTTTTCTCCATGACCTCTCCAACACTTGTTGTTTGTTGTTTCTTTTTTTTCAGTGTTGTATAGTTTTCTGAGTATAGGTTTTTTGCCTTCTTGGTTGGGTTTATTCCTACATACTTTATTTTACTTTTTGTTATAACAAATGGGATTCTTTTTTTTCCTGATATCTATTTCTGGTATTTCATTGTGAGTGTGTACAAAAATGCCTTTGATTTCTGATTATTGACTTTATATCCCAATGTTTCTTGAAATTCACCTACTAGGTCCAGTAGTTTTTTGTTAGAGTTTGTAAGGCTTTTTTGTACACTATTATGTGATCTGCAAACAATGACATATTTACTTCCTCATTTCTTAATTGTATGCCTCTTATTTCTTCTTGTTATCTGATTGTTGTGGCTAGGAATCCAATAGAATGGCTGAATAGAATGGTGAATGTGGACATCCTTGTCTTGTTGCTGATGTTACTGGGAAAGCTTTTACTTTTTGTCCATTTACTATGATGTTAGCTGTAGGTCTCCCATACATGACCTTTATAATTTTCAGGAATGCACTCTCTGTCTTCCCACTTTCCTATGTGTTTTTTTCATAAATGGGTGCTGCAGATTATCAAATGCTTTTCCCCATCTATTGATATGATCATGTGATTTTTGCCCTTCCTTTTCTTCATGAGATGTATTACCTTTATTGATCTGTGAATTTTTTATCATCTTTGTATCCCTGAGATAAATCCCACATCATTATGGTATATCCCTTTTCAATGTATTGCTAGATATGGTTTGCCAATACTGTGTTGCAGAATTTAGCATCTATGTTCATTGACAATATTGGCCTGAAGTTTTCTTTCTTTGTTGTGTCTTTATCTCATTTTGAGATTAGGATTATCCTGGATTCAAAAAAGAGTTTGTGAGTCTTCCATCTTCTTGAATTTTTGAAATACTCTGTGAAAGACAGGGATTAGCTCTTCCTTAAATGTTTTGTAAAATTCTCCTCTGAAACTGTCCAGTCCAGGGTTTCTGTGTGCTAGGAGTTTTTTGATTATGGCCTCAATGTCATCAGCTGTTATTGGAATTTTCAGGATTTCTGCTTCTTCATTCAGTTTTGGAAGATTATGTTTTTCTAGAAATTTGTCCACTTCACCTAGGTTTTCAAATTTCTTGGCATATAATTCTTCATACTACTTTCTTACAAGCCTTTGTATTTCTGT